>JAZGTK010003350.1:0-24349 GCA_036877625.1 Ambastaia sidthimunki | reverse complement strand
TTATTTCATTCACAAAAAACAACCGTCAATAAAAACATAACACACACGTCATGAAAACAAAAAACAATCAAAGATTCAAACGTAGCTGTAAATGTCCTAAAACAGAAAATCTTCTAATATATTTGTCATATCATATTTACATTATTGCCTTTTGAAATGACTTGTTTTCCTCTCATGCGCGCGCACACAAACACACACACAATGCTGCATTTATTCTTCTATCTTGATATTCTATGTTCTGTGAATTATCATTTGTCACTGTTGTTGCTCACTGCAAAAGAAAAACATTGTTTTTAGAATGTGTCTGTGTTCTGATTCTGTCAATTCTTTAACACACGTCCAGCTTCTATGTGCTGCTCTGAAGGCAATGGGGTGATTATTTTCAGAAACATTTATTATGCTTGTTGAAAGTCTCTTCACATCCTGATAGAAATCACTAAGTTAAATATATGTCTAAATATATGTATTTATTTATCTTGTGTGGAAGACACAGGGCCATAAAATGTATGTCCAATCATTGCACTTGGTCTCAATGAAATAACAGGATGTAAGATGAAAAGAACATGTAACTACATATTTATATTTGAACAGTATATTTTGTAAACAGCAGATGTTGACCAAATTATAAATCAAATCAGACCATTAGATTTTTCATTATTTTCTGTAATTTTCTCTTTATGTCAAAGGATCCAAAACATTCAAGCTCAAACAAAACATGCAGAATTTGGGTCCAGCTACACATGTAGCACTTACTGTATGAAAAACTGTGACAACATGACACAAACATATACTCAAGATCTTTATTGCAATAAATTGCTGATAGAAAATATTACCAATGAACATCAAACCAAACACTAATTTCCTTTGATCTCATAATCTTGCATAATTTCACATAATTTCTAAAACTTTGGCATAAAAAAAGGCACTTGTGTTATGAAGAAAACAGGCACGTTGGAGAACAAGACAAAACAAAGAAAAAGTGACTGTTAGGACGATGGTGACACAAACGTAATCAGGTAAACCTGAGAGCTGAAACTGTGGTAATAACAGTGACAAAAATAATGTGGTTAAGACACAATCAGAAACCATTTAGAATTCTTTTAAAGGCTTTTGGAGTGTTTGTGCTTCTTAATCTGCAATGAAAACAAGCAGCGTCAAAACACCATCCCACAAGATCTGCTAAGTGTAGAAACTGTATGCAAAGACGGTCTCTTGTTTTTTTTTAAATATCTTGATTATTGTATGTTAGACAGGCTTTATGTGATTTATTTATATAGATAATGTGTAGTAACATGTTATTTTACAGATATGATACTGTTGATATAGAGGACAAATATAAAAGCACAGGTACACACACAGTTTCAGTTTAGCATTACTTTGGCCACATTATACAGAAGGTTCAGGTCCTCTGAAACAGGTGAAGACTTATGAACTAAATAATTCACACTCTCGATTAGAACACACACACACACGTTTGGTCCTCGTACCCTTCTCTGGTTTGGGTTTGACTGCAGGTAAACGGCTGCTATGAGACGTGTGGGAATGATCTCAGTGACAGTGCAGGTGATGAAGGGTGAGATCTTCAGTCAGACCACTCTTCATCACCAAACTCCGATGAATCATCCTCAGAGTCGCTGCACTCCACAGCGATGCGGCGGGACAGGATGGCCGCAACATCATTGCCCATGTGATCTCTCTTCTCCTGCTCTCTCTGTTCCTCCACCTTCCGCAGGTTAAAACCTGAACACACACATTGTAATGATTCTGAGTTCTATTAACACGCAGAGAGCCAGCAGGTGGAGCTAATCTTACCTTGACGAATAGCAGAAAGAAGATCACTGCGAGCATCACTGGCAGGAGCAGGAACGGATTTGGGTGAGGAGACAGAGAGTCCTCCTGAGGGGGGAGGTGCTGAGGCAGAGGGAGGAGGTGGGCCTGGGGGAGGAGGAGGAGGAGGGGGAGGAGGAGGTGCTCCACCTTCCATGGGTGGAGGTGGAGGAGGAGCTGGAATACAAGTTTCCATGGGTGGAGGGGGTGGAACAGGAGCAGCACTGCTAGAAAATGCTGGAGGAGGAGCTGGAGGAGAATCAAATCCTAGAGGAGGAGGAGGTGGGGCCATCCCACCAGAAGGAGGTGGAGGAGGAGGAGCCATTGGGGGGGCCACAGTTGGACGACCTGGAGGAGAAGCTGCCATTACTGGTGGAGCTGGAGGAGGGTGGGTGGGGCTTAAAAGACTGTTACGCATCGGGGGCGGAGCACCAGATTGTCCATCAGGATACCTGCAAGAGAATCAGATTCAAAATGAATCATCACTTGATAACAGATGTTATGAGCTATGTGGAGATTCAGAAAAGATGCTGACGGCATGTCCGGAGGAGGCGGGGGTGGAAAGTCTTCCTGCATGGGAGGAGGGAGAGGAGAGCCAGGGTCATAACTGTAGGAGCCAGTGCTCTGGTCCAAATACCCATCAGACTGCCTATAACTCATGTCCTCACCAGAGCAAATACTGCCATTCAACACTTCTGAAGAGCTGTTAGAGAGACACACAAATAATAATATAAAACATAACAACTGTATTCAGACACGCTTACCTCACAATATCCTTCCACAGTGATTCTGAATTCTGTGTTCATTACCCTATAGCATCATTTTTGGGGACGACAAACTCTGCCCCCATTTTCTGACGTTCCCATTCATCTTTACGGGTTTTGATCTTGCGAGGATTCAAGTTCCTTCGGTTAGGGTTGTCATCTTTTTTCTTCTGCTTGCAATAAACAAAAATAATAATAAAATAAAAACACTGACATGTTAAAGTATTCTGGAGACATTTTAAGGTGTTGCTGTATGACAATGACTCGCCTTGTGTTTGCGTTTCTCTTTTATAATGTCTTTGGTATCTTGAAGCATCTTCTCTTTCCAAAGGTCAAAGAAATATGATGGATCAGTGTAGAACTTCAGAGCTTCTCTACCATCCTCCCTGCAAACAAACAATAACACACTTTACCAATCACACACACTCTGCAGCAAAACACCAATACACACTATTACACTATCCACATGTGATGACTATACTTTAAAGCACACATTTGTGTCATTGTTTGTTCAGGGATGATTTGTGTGTGTATACCTGTAAATGCTCAGCTTGCTGAGGGGGGGTGGCTGGTCACAGGTCAGATAGGTGTCCTGGATGGGTTGCGGTAGTGACTCTCTAATGAAGAGCTGCTGATCCTGGACAAAACTGGAGTGGAACGCTTTGCGGCTGGTGATTGTCTGAAGAGAAACTGGAAAAGAGGCAAATGAGAGATACAGGAAGAGATAAAGAAACACATGAGTGAGAAAAAACAGAAAAAACATGGAATATGTTTTATTAACTAACACTAACCACATGGCTGTAGTATTGGAACTGAATGCGTCAAATGAAGCAATAAAACTGATGTACTTTACTGTAAACACTATCCAATAGCAGTCACTCATTTTCTCCAACCAACGAGGTCAAAACAGGATTTTGTAACTATTAGTAATATGAAGACTGCACTCATATACAGAATAAGGATAATCTCATACCTTCCTCTTCTTTCGGGTCTAGTTGGGTAACTTTGACCTGCAGTTTGTCCACCTTCTCTCCCAGCATGTTTACCCGTTCTGCAAACGCACTGGCCTGAACAAACAGCTCCCCAAACACATCCTCTGCAAACTTACCTACCATTAAACAAAAGGTTAAAAGCGGTCACACGGCTGGACTATTATCAGTGTACAGTCCAGTTCACAAACTCTTACTTAGTGAGCCAAGCTGGCGAATGATGTTGGCAAGCGTGATGTTGGTCACACACTCCAGCTCACTCTTGATCGTGTTTGGCAGCGTCTGGCGACACAGGTGTCGTGGTTCAATGTTTCGCGTCACCAAAGGCATGATGGGAACTCGGTCGTCTCCTCTTTAAAACAAAAGTCACATGCGTTATGTGTTCCTCATTCTGTCATTAGTTAGACTGGTTGTGTAACTTCTGCTGCTTTTCCATTCACATCACAGCAGTTCTAAAGCAGAACCAAAACTGCAGCCTGATGTCTATCATTTACCAGCAGCCCTTCGTGCTAAAACATTCTTCTATTAATATCCAATATTAATCTCATCACTTATACAAAACACAATCACTTCAGTGACTCCACTATTGTTATTAAAGTATCTGATATCACAACTATCCATCATTTCTGCTTCTAGCGGAACACTTCCTAAAACCTGCCATCCAGCTAAACAGAAACGAGCACATTTCAAAACTTCTTACAGCATATAAAGAATCATTACATATAAATGCAACCCATTTTACACGTGTGTGTCATGTCATTCAGATAAGATGTGCAGGAGAGAAGCGGAGTTTGTTATGAAGATATACGTGAATGAAGAAACAAGACTTTACACCGGGAGGAAGTGAAGATTCTAGTTCACAAAGTAGCTGCTGTCGCGTCATAAGATCAAAGCAAAGCTGCTTTAATTCCTCAGCTTTGAGTGAAAGTAAGAACAGTTATTTGTCACGAGTGTTTCAGTGTTTGCACAGCTGTTGTCAGAGGCCTCAAACTCTTAAGGCGTGTTCAGAACCGGAAGTGATTCGCGTTAGCTTCATAACAGTCACTGCAAATCACTTTAACAGATAAAAAACCTCTTACCACAACATATGAATGCGGTTTTAATTGCTGAAGACTTCTGGCTTCTCTCTAGCTCAGCAGTTTAATAGCGTCCATGCTCCTCTGACACGACAAAATGTCCACAAGAACCGTAACACGAGCTGCACGGAGCCGACAGCTCAGACCCACATTTGATAACTTTTCATTGGTCGGAACGTGTACATTCAAGAATACTATTGGCTGAAGCATCCGTCAATCATCGGAAGTGGGCCGGATATGGAAACCGGAAAGCGCTTCTCCGCCCATTGAAAACTTCAGTTCTGTGAATAATAGAGATGGACCCCTGAAAGAATATCAACTATTTATTTTAGTTTATTTCATATACAAAAACGCATGAATAAACTATTGCACACAGCCCTGTTGTATGAAAATACTGTGTGTCATTTAATATACTGATCAGTTATGGGTTTGTGAAAGATTTATCATGGAGTAGTTTTAATCGTGCACATAATGCACATGCAATCGGTACCATTACAACCGCTGGACGGCATTTCTTACCAAACCTTAGACTCAAACCGCTTCAGTTTAAGGGTGTCAGTCCTCACAGCTCACTGTGGACAGAAACATATGAACACACATATACTTGACTTCTTCAGACTTTAGATGTATGTTATGTGTCTTTCAACAATACTCTACAGTAATATTAGACACTTTTATCATCTTCATTTGAATTAAAGTTATGCTTGATTGTGTTTGGTTATCTGGGCTGCTCCTGTGTGCTGATCCAGCTGAGTGTGTGAGCTGTCCCGTTTGTGTCTTAGCGCTGTGTCCTGGGCCGGAGTCCAGAGATCCGGACAGCTCTTAGTACCATGTAGCAGAAACGTGCTACTTCCTCTCTCTTCAGCTCCACCCACCTCAAACCCCGCCCACTGCAGCTGAAGGGTCAGTATGAGCTGACTGATCCTTCTGAGAGTTCCATCCTCAATCCAGCATTCCAACAGTCTGCGCTCTCCAAATCCATACACATCCACCTACACATCCACACAGATTAGTGCTAATCAGAAATTTACACACGCATTTGAGAAATAAGACACTTCCACAACATTGTTATTTTACTATACAAAGACTTGCTATTAAATTGCTAATTATTAATAAGAACAAACACACCCCCTGAAACATCTTATGACAGTTGCCATGACACCAAAGTGAACACAGACTCAGTACATAAAAGCACAACTACAGAATTATTCGATACATCAATATCCATTCAACACTCAATAGTGGATAAAAACTACAGTGTGACCCACAGTGTGTAGAAGAAACTCATATGAGTGTAAATGAGGGTAAGTACTGTAATGTGGCCCAGGGAGTCATAATGTCAACCAGTCTGTGTTGTGTATTACCCATGAGGCCTGCATGTGAGGGAGTGTGTGGGGCTGTCAGTCTAACCAAGCCTGATGATGGACACATGCCCTGAATCACCAAATCTTCCTCTACTGCTGGGAACAAATCGGTGAACCTCACACCCTGCATTTAACATCATGTCCAAAAACACAGCATCCTTCCCATCCAGACTGTAAATACAGAGCCAGAAGATTCACTCATTTGGAACAGCCTGAAGCATCTCAAAGTCATGACATGCCAGAGAAAAGAGCTAATCTGGGTCAACCATCACTTTTTTTTTGTTTTTTTTAAAGATTGTATGTGACTAACAATCAAACAGTTTAGGTTGTTCCACAAACAAGCTTGGTCATACATTCTTCATTGTTCAAACATGGTCACAAAGAAAACAGTGTTCAATCACTAATGGTTTTAAGAAAATCTTTCTTTTAGTTTTTTCTGTAGAGGGAAAAAGAATTAAACCTGGTCTGTTGGAAACAGCTCCTTCCAAAACACAGAACAGCCCTGTTCAGTAGAGATTCAAGATTCAAGTAGCTTTATTGGCATGGTGAAAAAAGTCTTTACATTGCCAAAGCATTAATAAAACTATACGTACATGGAGTAACCATAAAGACAAAAGGAAGAAACAGAGAAACAAACACAGAAAAGATTGTATTATTTTACAACATTCCAGTTTTGACACACGTTTTCCAGACTAAATGAAACCCCCCAGAAAAGGGTCATTTATTCGTGTTAAAATGCAACTCACGTGACTAGGATAACTTATCAGTTAAACCTGCAGTGCTGTATCTCATCCAGGTGTGGTTACCTGACATGATACCTCAGATACATTATATTGAATAGACAGATACAATATTTTATCACAAAAATCACTGTACGACATAGCGGGCCACACGAATACAAACAGAGGGAAGAAAGAAAAGAGGAGAATAAGCATTGTCCACACCCTGAGCTCCAGACCATCAAATCCAGGGTGAAAAGTGCCCTGGGCTCTCAACATCTTGACAAGAACAGCATCTCTCTGAGGCAGTGCATGTGTTTCTGTCCTCCTTTGACGATAAAAACACACAAATGAACAGAATTTGGGCACAAGGGGACCATGCCCAGGTCCAGCACAATGGTTGATCAAATTTAGACATATTCCTGTGTAACCAGACCAGTCCATTGACAAGAAATGATTACTTCTGTACTGTACTTGCTCAAATCCAAGCTGAATTATTTAAAGCCACAAAAAACCTGTATTTCCCTTCATGTCTCTTTGCATCAGTTGTAAACACGGCACTGCTGCTGTAGCGCTTATGTACAAATGCTGACTTAACAACAAACAATATAAAAAATGAAAAAAATGAGAAGAGAACAGAGCTTGTGCAGTCACCATTTATACATGCTGAAGGATGTGGATCTAAAGTCATTTATCCCCTCAGCGACAATCAGAGAAGGCTTTACAGCGGAAAAAAAAACAAGACCAGGATGTTGTCAAAACTCTTTTGTGGGGCCGCTTACATTAGTTTGGTTTTTGGGTATCACTAAGATGTGTATATGTCCAAATCACAGTTGCACAGATGCACTTTAAAGTAATATGACATTGGTTTCTTCATTACACTAACAGTGTAACATTCTTTCCTTGTCTCTAGCCCAACTTATGCAGCAATGCAAGTTTGTGAGTGTCAGTATTTGCTCATGCATTTGCAGTTGCAATCAGCATATAAAAATTGTGTACGTGAGTACATGGAAATGCATTGAGGATAAAGAGTGTATCTGTGTTGTGTGCCCTTGTATGAATTTGGATCTTGATTGTCACTGCTGAAGTCTTTAGTCCATAACTCTGAAACTCTTCAGACGTACTCAGGAAGTATCTTCCAAAGTTTGTGCTAAAAAAAAGATTACAAATATGAAAAGGGTACTGTCCAATTCATCTGTGAGGAAAAAAGAGATGAAAAAACAAGGATCAAAAGTGGGTTAATCTCAATACACAGACATAAATAAATTGTGACAACATAGATTGTAGTAACATCACACTAAGTATTTTCTGAAAACATTTCTCATTAGAATATAATTACAGCACCTGTTTAATGTAAAAAATACAATAATATGAACATCTGCACAGTAAAATAAACAATTTCATATGACAATTTCATAATCATTTCATGTCCCAGAAATCTTCTCTTACCTTTTTTGGCTGACCATGATAATTCCATCTACAGGCTGGTGACAGAGAAGCCTTCATCACTGGGCTGCTCAAGAAGATGGCAGAGCACCCCTCCAGGGGCTGTTTGGGGTGCATAACATTGTCTAACGGGTGCATAGCTGTCCAAGTTACCATGGTAACCCATCTCTTCATGCTGAGAGGAAGAGTCAAGAGTCCCACTCAAACAGGAAGCTGACATGGTATGGCCTCTTTGTGAAGGGGAGGGATAAGATGAATGGGATGGAACTCTCATCCCAGAGACAATCAATGACATGTCACATTTCTGGGAGGGCAAAGAGACTGCAGGCGGCCGCTCCTCATAGCTTTGGGGGCTGCCAGCAACACTTCCTCCTTGCCCATACCAGCATGGAGAGCCACTGTAACTGGGGGAATCATAGAGCTGGTCTTTTGGGACACGATGTGGACTCATGGCAGAAGCACACTGTGACAGGAGACGAGGGGTTGGGGAGACAGTTGGGCTAAAAGTCTTGGCAGCATGCCCATAAGTTTGTGAGGGAGGACCAGGTTTAGAGTACGATTTAACATCTGACTGACTTGATAAACTAGGGGAAAGAGAGGCAGTGTCTGCAGGATAAACATGAACAAAGCGCTCATCTGAGGATGGAGTAGAAGTGTTTACAGAATATGGGGAGGGGTATTCACAAGACTCTGGGGCATGGCTAAGAGGTGACAGGCTGCTACTGTCTCCACTGTAGTAGTCCAATGCTTCCTGGTATACACCCCCTGAACTAATTTTCCCTGACCCTGATGGGGCTAAAAGCTTTTGAGATTGTGTTTTTGGTGGTGGGGGGCGCTCTCTAAGGCAAGGAGAAAATCCCCCCCTGCCTCTGGTTGCCCTGGGCTGTCTTAAACCTGTAGTACTACGTTTTGTCCCTCCTTGCACAGGTGGGCTCTCAGGTGATCCTGGGGGAATTGAGCATGCTTCTCTGTCATTGTTTGTCTCAGACTTTTTCTTACGGCCACGACCTGGTTTTGCCCCCCCTTGGAATAATACATTCTGACTCCAGCTGTAAGAGGGGCCTGCTGAATTTTCATTCCAGTCAAGCGTTAGCTTCTCCAGGCTTGAAAGACTAGACTGCCCCTCAGGGACATCGTTTGACTGAAATGCTACCCCCATAACACCCATACCACATCCACCAGTATGAGATGAGTCTGAGGAGGATTCAGAGAGTGTGTCAGGGCAGGGACGCTGTTTAACTTTTTGGGGTGTGTAGTTTGAGATGTCCAAAATGTCTTTGGATTCTGATCCAACTCCAGCTACCCCACAGTTAGAGTAACCATGAATATGATGAGTACCGTACACATCACCGCCCCAATTTTTTCGCCCTTGTCTGTTCGCCCACTGAGCTGTGAAGTTGTATTGCCTGCAACCCTCAGGTGGAGATGATGATGAGGAGTAGGGGCTAGATTTTGACACTGACATATAACTTCCACCTGGTGAGGTTGGGCCAGATTCTCCTCGTGGTATGGTTGAATGGGGTGGGTTTAGAAAACTGCTATAGTTGCCCTTAGCTGAACCCTGGTAGTTAGAATGTGCAGAAAAAACAGCAGGGTTTTTTGTGCTACAGGTAAAGCTACAGTCACTGGGCCTTGACCTTTGCTGCTGTTGAGGGGAGGGGTAAATGCTACCCCCTTGAGGGACCCCAGCACTATAACTAGGTGAATATTGAGGAAAACCTCCAGATAAATGGGGAGCACTTGATGAATGAGAAAGCAAAAGTGCAGGGGATTTAGGGAAAAATGGGGTGGGAGAAGTCTGTGAGATGCTGTATGAAGGTTTAGTTGTGGAGCTGCTTAGAGTTAGAGGTGAGGGTAAAGGTGCTTCTCCTAAACAGGCTGCTCCTTTCTGACTTTTTTTAGGAAAGAAAAAAGACCAACAATAGTCTGCACTTGGGCTGCCACCCTCATAACCTGGGGTGACTTTACAGCCTTCCTGGTGTCCAGTGGGACTGGACATAGAAATGTCTAGCAGGTCAGAGGAGTCATCAGAATTAAGTAGAGAGCGAAAGTATCCTGCAAACATTCCATGAGACTCTTCTGCACTACCCACTTCTCTCATAATGGGACTGAGGTACAACCCCCCTTCACAAGGAGAACTAAAACTCTGATAACTACTTCCTTTGTCTGATCTATCTTTGTCACCTTTACCTAACCAGCCATTGTTATCATTTTGCCAGTCTTGATCTTGAGCATCTGGGCCATTTTTTAATACTCCATCCTTTCGTGTTCTGCGCTTTCTAACTTTCTCTACTGATGTAGGGTCGCCTAAAGCTGCTCTAGTTATTCCTCCAACAAAACCCCTGCCTCTTTTTCGAATACTTCCTGATTCAGATATGGAAACTTTCCGTTTTTTTCCAATTGTTTCAAAGAAGTCACTAAATGATCTCTTAAAGGACTCTGAAGACCCAACAGCCCCCCCTCCCCTAATCCCCATACAGCCTGCACGGCCACCTCTCCTGCAGAACTGTGTGAGGCGGTGCAAAAGAGAAGAAAGTGATGGATTTTTTGGTGGCATGTGGAATGTCTTAGGTTCTGTTGGGGTCCAGCAGCGTGGAGGCGAACAGCGGCCTGTGCTGGGAGGCTGCCTGTTTAAGAAAGCAAGTTTGGAAAGAACATCTGCATATTCTGACTTAACATCATTGGTATCGTTGACATATGAGGGCTGTGGAGATGGCAGCTTTACTGTCCGTCGTCTTCGTGTTTTTTTGGGCTCTGCAGCACAGGCTGCTCCAGCTCTGGTCTCATGCATGTCAGGCTGCCCTGGTAATGCCTGTTTAGGGGGGCGTCCCCTGCGTCGCTTCAAAATAACAGGAAGTTCTCCAGGTGGAAACATCACCATCACACTCTTTCCATTGTTTTTTATGCGGAGAAGAGCAGTGGGCTCTCTGGGAACATTAGCACTTGGATCACTTCCTGTACCTCCCTCAGGCCCCTCTCCTGTTGTGACCCCTTCTCTACTGGGTCCAGAACACACTGGCTCCAGAGATGATATCTTGTAGCTTTTCTGGCGTCTGCTTATGTGAACCGGTATTCTTGCTACTTTCACTACAATCTTTCTTACACCCAAAAAATGTCTCTGTCGCTTCCCTTTAACTGCATGGTGAGCAACAATGCCCTGTTTATTTGATGTTCTCATGCTATGATTTGGTGTAACACCTGCTGAAACGGCTGGCAACGATAAGTTCTCAAAGGCTGAGGCAGCCATGGCCACCTCTGCAGGATGTTCGTCCAATGGCCTAATGTTCACTGTTCTCCAAATACTACTCTCCACCTCTTTTTCATCCTTATGGTCCTGTTCCCTTTTGAAAATAGTTTCCTCAACAGCTCTACGTAAACGGGATGATTTTCGAAGATGGCATGGGAAACGTGGTCGACCAGAGCTCCGCAGGGTATACTTCCTCTCAGCTTCCACTGAAGTCATGACAGTGCCTGTTGTACAGATGTGATCCAGGGTGGTGGTGTGATCCATTTCTGGCTTACATGTTGTATTGTCCTCTGGCTTGTCCTTGACTGAAGGGGAAGGGTTGTATTGAGGAGGTGTCAGATTCTTTGGGGTTGGGGTGGTGTTTAACGGAGGGGTTGATTGAACATGCAGATGATGTGTTTCAGTCTTGGGAGTTAAAGACAAGTCCTCTGGGATAAGAGAGGGGTCAGGCTCCATAAGTAAGGAGCCAGTGTCTGTAAGCGTGTACATGCCCACTGGTGTGCGCTTGGGTGTTAATGTTTTAGTGTTCATCCACATATGGTTTTCCATTGAAATGTGCGTATGAGACTGCAGATGTGTGCTTGTGTGTGAATGAGATTGTTGGGGTGTGTGCATTTGTGGCTGCGTGTTTTGCTGCATGTGAATTTGTGCATGTGTGTGTATTTGCTCCACATTTTCTGTATGTCTGCGTCTCCTTGCCCTATGTTGAAGCTGGTCTTCATGATTACGCAGGCCATTAGCCAGAGAGGGGGCTGAATAAAAGCAGTAATCCAATGAGCTGGCTGGATCAGACTCTGAGGGTCCTAGAGATGTGCTCCCAAGCTCTTTATCGCCTTCCCATGAAGAGGGACACTCAGCATCACTGCAGTCCTTATCAGCCAGTGTCTCACAGGACAAAAGAACACCTCCAGAGCGCAGGCGACCTGAAAGGCGGCTCATTTCCCCCAGCAGTGCCAACCAGGATCTTGGTGTTTATGTTTATGATGGTTTCTTGCGAAAGTGTGCGCAGGGTCCAGTTTAACAGGAAGGCTGTTTAAGTACACTCTTTCCTCTCATTCTGTTGTTCTTGGTCAGTTGAATTGGACCACCAAACTTGACACAGTATTGGGGTCCCCGGTTTTCAGGCAATTATTGTCCAGTATCATGAAGAAAAAAACAAGAAAAGATGTTTATATGTATTGGATTACAGTTGAGGAATGCAAACATGCTGTTCAACAACATTGTTGAAAATTGAAATAACTGTTCTTACCATGTCTGCTGCTGTGGCCATGCTCTGTATTATCCCTGTGGGCGAAAGGACACTTGTCACTATGGCGATACAGGTAGAGAACAGTTGTAACTATGGCAATAGAATATGAGTGGAACGGTAACTATGGTTACATACGGATTGCAGGTCCCACTATGGCAATACAACATTTGTCTCAGTGGATATGCGACTGATTTAGCAATTAAATAAAAACATTTCAGAGCAATCCTAAAAATTAATTTATTAAACTCTAGCACTCAGCTGATCGTCTGTGATCTCTCTCAAGTATCTCAATCTTTAATCCCTAGATTTTGTCTGAAGTTAGAAATCAGCATGGAAATCAGCAGAAAAACACAAAACCAGACACTGCAGATGCAAGACTGGCGGCCCTAATTAATACAGAAGTCTCAATGCAGAGACCTGCCAGCAGAGGGCAGCAGATAGACAAGAGCTACAGAGATCCTGAGGGGAGAATTGATGTTTGACTGGTCTGAAGAAAAGCTAAAACTGGACATTCAAGAGGAAAATGGAACCAAAATCATCAATATTGTGCTGAAAAGTGAGGCAAGACTAAGTACATGTACAATATTTCACCCAGAAATCTCAATTTTGACATGTTAATATTTTTCTTCCGTAATACAGAAAATAAAATCTTATGCAGAATGTCAGAACATTTGTTTTTCTTCCAAGCGGTTTAAATACCACTAAGATCCAAAAAGGCAAGAAGTATCATAAGAACCAAACATCAAAACAACAAAAGATCATAAGTCAGGAGTCTGTAAGACTTTCATTACAGTTGTTCTGAAGCCATATGACAGCCTTGAGTGAGCAACAGACAGAAACTTGAGATGTTCACTGACAACCAGCCCTCAAATCTCATTCCTGCTCCTGCAGTTTTTTCAAACTTTCCAAGATCACATGACAAGCAAAAACCAATGACACGTCAATAACATCAAACCAAACTGAACACGAGTGCAATTGAGATTTGAAATATAGTTTATGAGTCATGTGGACTATTTTCACAATGTCTTTTTGGAGCTTGACAATATCCACCGTTTTGTCTGAAAAACAGCAACCCTGACAATCTGCCTTATCTTTCATTTTGTGTTTAGCAGAAAAAGAAAATAACACATAAAGGTGAGTAAATGACAACATTTTCATTTTTCTACAATACAGTTCTACCTGTTTCTGACTCTGTCCCACATGATTTTTATTACTATAACTGGCAACGATAAAAGGAAAGTTACAGTACATGCACACATCAGTGATGTGACATCAGTGATGTGATATCAGTGATGTGATATCAGTGATGTGATATCTCAACCAGATCTTCTTTCAACATGTTCCACAAACTCTGAGCTGACCACTCAAATTATAAATCATCATAACTTACCATCTGTGTCTATGCAAATGCAGGTGTTGAACACTGATCTCATGTACATAGAATAACTGATTTTTGTCCATTTTTAACAGAAAAAGACAGATTGCAGCTTTAAATGAATTTGATATAATTACTCCAAACTAATTATTATTTAGTAAACGACTTTGTGTAAGTCAAACTAATACAGTTTTGTTCCTATGAAGGGATTTTGAGTCATTCTGTCAGTCTGTATCATGTTTTAATATGACTCAAAGCACCGCATGTTAACTTTGCGATTCAGTCCTCATTCTCACAAGCTGCATATGTAATCAATAAATCGATCGACATGAAATATTGATTTGTGTTTAAATCACTGTGTAATTTCACTTCACGCTTTTCAAAGAACACGTACCATTACAACAACACAAGCTACCCAAATACAAATATTAACATGAATGTATATATTATTATTTATCTTCTTCGTACCTGTTACCGGGTTGATGTTTTAACTGTAGATTCATAAGTTTTCTGGCTCTGTCATCGTAAGATTAAAACGCGATGAATCGACTTCACTTCACACTCAGACTGACGCCGCTGTCTCCATTACACCATCTACACAGTGTTGCCAAGTCCACGGTTTCCCCGCACAATTGGTGTAGTTACAAACTTTTTGCCGGTATGGTCGTTGGGCTGGTTTTGTTACGCAGACCTGGCAACCCTGATACAAACTTTGTTTGAACCCGCGGTGTGAGACGAGCGCCACGGAAGCGGCTGTGGTTATAACGGAGAACTACCGGCTGACCAGACCATAAAAGATCAACTATAAAACCACCTCATATTCCCACCTCACTCTTTCAAAAGCTGTTTTCTGTCTCTAATATCTGCCTCTCTTTCTCTAATAACACTCATTCATTAAGCATCAGTCTCACACAACTGCAGTACAGTCCTTTAATCACACACACACACACACACACACACACACACTCACACACACACAGTGTCCAATCACAGGCTTTAAATCCAGACTGATGCCCACCTGTCCACTGGCAAAATCAGCCATAGCGCAGAGTACGGGAGTGTATGACGGCAGCACACAGGAATGTGTTGTTTTTGAGTGCATGTGTATGTTTGCACAAGTGCTTGTGCTGGGATGTTTGCCTGTTTACACAACTGCAAAGAACTGCTTGTGTGTGTGTTTACACAAGTGTGTGTGTTAGGGAAAAGCATTCACTCTGTTCAAATCAGAGAGCAGTTGTTGCTTGGATACAGGCATCATCCCCGACAGTGTAAGGGCGAGTGACAGAGAAAGAAACAGGAGAAAGAGAGAGATAGAGCTAGACAGGGTGAGAGAGAAGATGGAGACAGAGTGTTGGAAGAAGCAGTGAGAGAGAGAGAGAGAGAGAGAGAGAGAGAGAGAGGGGAGGTAGAAGTGGGTCATAAGATCCACTGAGACACTCAGTGACACTCTGCAGAAACACATCTGTCAACACACACACACACACAGTTTGTCTTCACTGAGTCTCGGTCATTTCCAGCTCTCTCTTCCTTCTCTTCTGCATTCTTTATATCTCATGTCATTACTTTCTTTTTCCTCTATAACCTCTCAGTCACTCTTCCCTTCTCTTTCTCTCTCTCTCTTTGTATGTACTTTTTCTCCTTCACGTTATATTATTTGAACTTGTCTTCTAACCAGCTGTAACACATTCCTAATAATTTTCATCAACAGAAACATCATCACCTGGCCAAGCTGCACGCACACGCATGCACAAACACACACGCACACACACACGCGTTCACTCACTCACCTGTTTTACCTCTATTACTTGTCTTTCCTGTTGCTGACACTTTACATGAATACGGGACACTGTATCAGATTATATTTATATTATATTTATGTATCCATTGCTACCATAACCTCTAAATATGCTTCATCAATTTTATTGTGAAATGTATCTTTTATAAACATCACTATATTTAAGTATATGAAGTGAGTGACAACATCTGCTGAACTCGATTGTTTTTGTTTATTGTAAGCTGTATTTCTACAAATGAAATATACTGTCCTGAGTGAAAGCTTAATTTATGCTCAATTTGCATCTGTTACCCATTTGTGTCTGGATGAAGTTATTTTAGGATGAGCAGAGAGTACACTGTTCTGCCCCTTGCCCGGGTCATGTGACCACAGCACCAGCTGGAAACAGCTATTCAACAGCAGCTAGAGTAAATGAGAGACTCTCTCTCTCTCTCTCCCCATCAAAAACCTGCCCATAATATTTACCTGCCACTCATGTTTATGTTTATTCATGTTGTGTAAACAGCTCATCAGCTGCTCTGTCTCTTTTACACACTTCTCCTTTGCTGCTATCTGTCACTGGATAGTGCACAAGCATTTTCTCACACACACCCTAAACATCCAGACATATATGTAACGTCCTCACATCTCACACACACCAACACCAGCGCTACAGCAGACACACACACTCACACACACCCTAAACATCCAGACATATATGTAACGTCCTCACATCTCACACACACCAACACCAGCGCTACAGCAGACACACACACTCACACAGACCGAGTTAAACCTTGAGGTCAGAGTTTTGTAGAAGGGCTTTTCCACTGTGGCCCTGACTTCCCCCTCAGCACCCCTGTTCCACTGTTGCCGTGGGAGACGCTGCTGCAGAGCCCGTTGCCAAACAACAATGGCAGCTTGTGCACATTCCAACTCTAGACACTGACAGCATGTTAAGACCGGCTTTAAAATGCACACAAACACTTTCCTTCTGTTGTCGGCCTCTAACACACATATATGAACATACTGCAGATGTTTCCGAGACTTTTTCATGTGTTCTCCTCACACAGTGAATGCATTAAACTTCATTCAAAAGCATCTGTTTCTCTTTAAACCACACAGTCTCTCTTTCTGTTTCCATGAACTGACTCAATCTCTCTGCTTGAGAATGGGAGTGTGTAGTGCACTCATCCATCTTTCTGTTGTACAATCCCTCTATCATCATGACCAGAAAATTCCACCCCCCCCTCTCCTCGCTTATTGCTCCTCAGTACCTCTGCTCTTTCCCCACTCTCTCACTTTCTTCTCGTTGCTTTATCTCTCTCTCTTCCTTCCTTACTAATTCACTCACTTTCTCTGCACTGTATAATCTCACTTGTTCTCCTCTCTCTGGCAGAGGAAGTGTGTGTTCCCCAGGGGGAGCTGAGCTCATTAACTTCCTGCAGACAGTCAGAGAGAGAGAGAGAGACAGAGACAGAGAGAGGGGAGGGAGAGAACAGAAGGAGGAGAAAAAAGGAGATGGACAAACAGGAAAAGACAGAAAGAGACACAGACAGATAGATGATATGGTCATGATATGATTTAATAATCACATATATATTCTATTCTATCATTTTACAGACACGTGTCCTGCAGCTGTACATTTACATCAGTGACATTAAACGTGTCATGGTCAAAAATGACTTTAGCTTGTTTACAAACATAAAAAATGATCAAGTATTAATGAAGTGTGATAAAACCTGTGAAGAACATTTGAAGTAAACTGTGTTTCTGGACCTGCCACTAACAAACGAGTGAATGCATATTCTATACAATCCATATTCTAACTACAATGTCATTTTTTATTAAAAACTCATTTGTAGATTATATTTCAGAAAAATCAGTTTCAAAAATCAGATTATGTTCAAGTAAAAATTCTCTGGCATTATATTCGTTTAATAACCCAAACAGATCAACAAATGCATCAGCTCATCCAGCAACAATTTCCTCCATCCTCTGAAGTTGTGATTGAATGACAACAGAAAGATTTTGGTTTTGTGTGGAAGACATATTTCACACTGAGTAATGAGCTTTGCTATGAATGTCTTCAAAAGATATCTGAAGAATAAATGATGCGGTGTCAGAGTTAATAGAACACAGTGTACAAAGCACAAGACTGTGAGATACCTAACATTAACAGAAAATCATTTCAGTGTTATAACTAAAAAAACATGCAACTGTTTATCTTTCCTGTTCCTCAATCTGATTTTAACTGTATTAAATTACATATAAATAAGCAAATAACATTTAAATGAATAAAAATAAATCACACTTAT
The DNA here is from genome assembly GCA_036877625.1 of Ambastaia sidthimunki. NCBI lineage: Eukaryota > Metazoa > Chordata > Actinopteri > Cypriniformes > Botiidae > Ambastaia > Ambastaia sidthimunki. The sequence continues at coordinate 6,201 of JAZGTK010003350.1, read as the reverse complement.
TGTGAAATGTGAATGTGATGAGCAGAAGTTGGAATAAGAGAAAATTGTCTTGTGATCTTTTTAAAAGAAACAAGAGGAAGAAAAGGGACAACGTTTGTTATAAAGCCCCCAATGAAAGAACACAACGACTCAAACATGTCTTACTGTACTTTCCCATTAAAGCACATACATGAACACCAACATATACAAACACATACATGAACACCAACATATACAAACACATACATGAACACCAACATATACAAACACATACATGAACACCATCAAAAACCTCCATTTCATTTAGTTACAAATCAACTACATGATTGACAACAATGAGAACATTTGAACAGACTGTTCTGAAGTGATGTAAAACCCACACTTACCTCACACACCCATTCTCACTCTCACACTGCACGTTTCCATGGCAACCTTTAGCCAGGCAGTGTGCTACCTGAAAGACAAAATGAGAGAGAGAGAGAGAGAGATGTATGCCCTGCATGCACGTGCATTACAGCTCCATTATATGATTATATGTGATGTCATCAGCTGATCTCTCATTTAAACACACAGTCAGGAAAGTAATTCATGAACATCTTTTCTCATGAGGGTTTCAGTTGTGTTGAGATGTTGTTTATATGACAGATCTCTCCACTGCTGCTTCTGTCTCTCTCTTTAATAATTGAGCTGCTTCTGTCTCTTGTTAGAGTTTCTTTGTTACTGAGACACAGACACCAGACAGGCACACACACACACACACACTTAACAGTTTGCAACAGGCTTCTGTTTCTCTCTGCTTGAGGATGTGGGGTCAGAGGTGAAAATTTCCCCAAAACCAGCTACAGTTGATGAGGGAATAAAAAAACTCATGAAGGAGAAATAAGTTTGATAAGCGAATGTTTGTGATATATAGTGACAGAGTTTGCGGGTGCCAAAAATCTGATAAACCTTATCTGCAAAAATAAAAAAATCACTTGAAACTGGTTCAATAGAGATATTTATCAGTTAAGTCATTTATTTAGCATTTTCAAAGTGTATAACAATATAAAACACAGCAAAGGTATGACACTCTCTGAAGATCCACTATAAAAACAATAAATAAAAACAGCAGCTGAGGTCAGTTTCAAGTAATGGCGTGTCTCTTAGCTCTGCCAGTCAGAAGTTTACAGAAACCAAGCTTCCTTTACGGAAGAAAGGTTGCCATAGAGACCAGAGCTATAAGATTGGCCAGCACTTTCTGACAGGTGACACAGTAACACGTGCACAGTGGAAACCTCTTCCACCCCGACAGAATAACACACGTACATTTATAAACTTACACAGTCTAAAATAATATGATATACATTAAACATCAATCCGGATTAGCATCCTCACGGGTCAGTATATGGTTACCTGTTAGTCTCCATGACAACACAGTCTATAGATACAGAAAAACAGAACTTTTGTTTGTCCGCGTTTCCTTTATGCCACCACGTGTGTGTTTGTGGCAGAGCAGCGCGTTTTTCTCGCGTGCGATAAATATACGCGCGTCACAGTATAAACATCTCCACCTCACGCCCCATCGCCGCGTTTGCAGCTACAACCCGACGCGCCGCTGCATCCCTCACCATCACCAGCCACACAGCAGAGGACATCAGTAACCAAACTAACTTCACCTAGCATGTGAGGACACTGCTGCACAGACAGACATCAGACTGAATTATCAGACCGCCAGAATCAACACACAGACAGACTCATCAGACGGACAGACTCATCAGACAGACAGGCTCATCAGACAGACAGACTCATCAGACGGACAGACTCATCAGACAGACTGAATCATCAGACAGACAGACAGGCAGACAGACAGACAGACTCATCAGACAGACTGAATCATCAGACAGACAGGCTCATCAGACGGACAGACTCATCAGACAGAAAGGCTCATCAGACAGACAGACTCATCAGACAGACAGACAGACAGACTCATCATACAGACAGGCTCATCATACAGACAGGCTCATCAGACAGACTGAATCATCAGACAGACAGACAGAATCATTAGACAGACTGATGTGGAGTCAGTTTCGAACTGTTGTCTGATAATTGTCATCAGACACTCGCATCAGTCAGCAGCCACCAACAATCACCCGACAGTATTTCAACATGACCGTCTGTTATACACGCGCACATTTATTATAATATGTATCAGCTGAAGTGCGTGTTCATGTCAGAAACATTCTCATTGAGAAATACATGACAAAACAACCATACGTTATTTTAATAACTGCATACAATCATTTACATGTAGGACATAAAATATTTTATACCGGCAATTTAAAACGTCTGGAATGTAGGCGAGTGCAGTGACCTAATGTGAGTGAGCTGTCGCGAGCTCAATGAACGGCAGCGATGAGCTTAATAAAACCCTCGCGCCTGCATCACTCCACATTCACTAATAATAAAAGTGTCTTTACCAACATGAAACTGTTTATGATGGTCGGAGGTTTCTGTCATCCTGATTCTCTTCTGTCCTGCGACGCCAAACAGGCTGTTCAGCATCTGCGTAAAAAAGAGGAAAAACGCACAAAAATCTATGCAGAAAGTAAAAAGGGAAAATGGGCGGCCGTTGTCACCGTCTCTAATAAAACTCAACACCGCTAACAAACACTAACAGCACCGGAGCTGCTAAACCGGCAGCGAAGCGAGCGCAGCCGTCTGCAAAGCAGCCCGCGGGTTTCTGCTGGAGATGTGCTGCCGACAGGCGCATCCGGGCCGCCGTACATCCTTCAGTCTGGATGCGTTTCTCTGAAGGACTGTGGGTAGCGAAGTTCTCCTCACCACTTGTGTGTGATTTCATTCTTTCTGCCTCCCTCGCTCGCAGGATCACACCTGTGCCTCAGACATTAAGCGAATCACAAACGAACACAAAAGTAATCAAAGTGAGTCGCATTGTGCAAAATGCTTTAGGTGTTTGGAAAAGACCTTCTGACAGTCAAGAGATGCAGATGTGACTGTAGTGGTGGAAACATCAGAGGTCTCTGTGGTGGAAACATCAGAGGTCTCCGTGATGTCCACAGAGTTCATCTCAGCACTAATGAATCACACCTGATCGAGATCTTTGTGCTGGAGTAAATCAGAGTTACACTCTGCAGATGGACCTCCAGCACATGGATTGGAGAGTCCAGATGTAGCTTATGATACAATGTGTGATACATTCCCTGGCTGTCTTAATAACACAAACTGTGCTGACACTGACACTGCGTGACTAACTGCAGATTTATGAGATCGTGTCGATGAACCTTATAGAGGTTAGAACCTTACAGAGACCCGTAGATTAAATCTCCATTTGACGTGTAATAGATGCATTTTAATGTGAAGGTAGTTAATAAGAAATGTTTTTTTGAACAGCTTTTGAAAAGGTCGTGAGAATAAACAAGCAGACTGTGATCTTCATATGTGAACAGTCGCTTCTCACAGCCTGTGCAGAGATCTGATCTTTATTAACAGAGATAAACGGTTCCTAAACCAATCCATCAACACACACAAATACAAACATCTGCTTGAAACACCTCAAACTCAAAACTGCAGCAGGAAGCGACAGATCAGCGCAGGGACGGGATGTATCATCACTACAAACCCCAGCAGTCAATGAATGAATGAATGAATGAATGAATGAATGAAGACAGTCCCGCGTGTCTCTCCTGACATCCGGCGGACATCTTCAGTAAAGCGCCAAATGAAGCGAAACGCAGAGCATCAATTTACAGACGTTAACTGTTTGTTTGTTAAGTTAAACTGTTTATTTGAAAAGTGAGTTTGTTTGTTAAGTTAAACTGTTTATTTGAAAGGTGAGTTTGTTTGTTAAGTTAAACTGTTTGTTAAGTTAAATTGTTTGTTAAGTGAGTTTGTTTGTTAAGATGTTTGTTTAGTAAAAGGTTGAAGTGTGTAGACTGGGCACAAAAACATGTTAGGCACACGGGCTCAGTAAGTTTGGTAATAATTAACTGGCACAAACTGTAACAAATTCTTCACATTCAGAGTTTAAAGTTCATTTAAAGCTCTCTGGGGTCAGTTGTGTTTTGTACTACTATTATTATTATTTTATTTATTTATTGTATAAAATACATATATAATGTTGAATCAGTACCATTGTGTCTTGCTTCCCTCCAGCCCTTGAAATATCTGGTTGAGATCGAAAAAACCCATAAAAATCAGACCTTGTGATTCTACTTTTATTTGAACTGACAGTGAGATAATTAATGATAATAAAAAGCTCTTAATCAAGTTCATTTGGAAGACAGAAAGAAACCTTTAAAACTGTAAATGTTTTTGATGGGAAAACTGCATTCATTACACTTCACGGCCATTTCACCTGAAAAGCTTTCAAAGAGTTTTGAATTTTAAGAAGCAGTCACTGCTAAACACTCATTCAAAAGAGTCACTAAACTAAAGAAGAGTCAGAAACTAAAGAATTCAAACTATTACATTAAGAACTGCTACATTAAAACATGATCAATGTGTCATTGTGCCGTTTAACACATTCATCTGCTGATGTTACTGACGTCGTGCATCTCACCATCTCAACCAATAGCAAACAAATACATAACGAGATATAAATATATGAACAGCAGTGAGATGATTATACTGCTAAATATAAAAGTGAGAAAACACTGTCGATAGATGACTGAAGGAGTAAACTGACATAAGCTATTCTGTTACATAATGCAAGATCATTTAATGACATTTTAATCACGTCACGTGTGCGTCTCGCTCTTTCATTGGCTAATATCACAGAAGAAACTCAGGTAAACATGAAAAGACACATAGAACAGATTTATATATTAAAAGCAGAAACTCTAGCACAGAGCTGCTCACACACACGATCATACTGAAATATGTTTGTTGAAACTGCAGGTCAACTTTAATTGGAGCAGTTTGAAGGTTATGGTGAAGTACATGAATTCTCCAGGAGGTGGTACTATACTACAACATTACAGACAAGATCCGATTCAATCCAACACAAAGACAAGAAATACCTCGAAATACACGTGTACTGATTATTATTATAACACAACAGCAGAGATTCATCGCACCGAGTGAGACAGGACTCAAGCTATCTCTCATCTGCATTATTTATTAATCCCTGTATGAGTAACGGTGTAGGAAAGACCCTCAACACTGGTAACATCTTTGGGCAGAGTTCAGGTTCAGTCAGATTTCCTCTCAGCGTAATTGATTGTGTTGTTAAATCCTTCAGTGATGGCCTGTGTCTGTAATCACACAGTTCATTCCCAGCATGCAACTCACCACAGACAGCCACCTCTCTGTGTACAGAGCTGCCATTATGAACACATTAGAAACTGAAGATTAGACTCGGCACATTAAACTAAGCATGCATTATACAGAGATGTGAATATTATCATACACCATTATGCATGACGGAAACCATAAACATAGTGTGAAATTAGGCCTTCAGCTTTGGCTATCTTTTAATTTAATGTGAATAAACAAACAGAAATAGTCTGCAGAATGATCAGGCACAGGGCAGGCCAGCTGTAGGGGTCCTTCAGGAACAGTGAGATCACCTGGATGGGGTCCACCAGTATGCCATATCTGAGGATAAAAGGAGAAAACAGTTCTAGAAACCAGTGTGCCCCACATGTGAGGCCCATCGTGTCTGCGCAGCCTACACGTCTCTCAGTGGCCTTTCTTTAAGTTGTTTTGAAGGATTGTGTGAAGCTTAAGCTGGATTTGAATGGCTTTTTTCATCAATTCTCCATAAACAATCCATTTAACCCTGAGTTTGTACAGGTGGAGAAGAGCTGTGATGTTAATTTTATACTTCATTTATAAGGTTTATACAGGATCATTGGTACGTCTGACTTGTGCCTTCTACAGAAACATCTTACTTAACAACCTCTGGGCTCATGGTAGCTTTATCCTGAAAGGCTTATATGTTATCCCTAAAAATCAATTTCCCTACAGAGAGAATGAACGGAATTTTTAGCCCATCTATTTTCTTCAAGCAAAATCTCTCCCAACCAGCTGCTTTCCACTTGACTTTCATAATGATCCAGTAATGAATTCAAAGCATTTTCAGATATTTCATGAGTACATGATGAAGAAAACGAGGTAAAGAAAAAACCCCAGAGATTGTGAATGTCATCATGTTTCAAAGGCAGGATTAATATTGCTTTAGAAACTGTGATTTGCTTTGAAGACGTCGCTCCATTTCCTCTG
>JAZGTK010003349.1:0-27697 GCA_036877625.1 Ambastaia sidthimunki | reverse complement strand
CTGCATGGATATACTAGATACAACTCTTTATCTATATGACCCACCATAAAAAGCAACTGAATTTCCAGACAATCAGTTCTATCTTCTTTTATACTTATAAAACAGCTCATTACATGGCCAATAAAATTAGACACAGTCAAAATACGCTGTTGGACCAGGAGCCAGTTTCTTTTATATAGACAAGATAAATACTGAATAAAACTGTCTGTTGTGGTTTAGGATTGCTTGCCTAAGGACCAAGTAGCATCTCACGGTCATATGGCACAAGAGTATAACTCATTTGCAGGTCCGGAAGACACAAGCGTTTAATGAAACGGCAGGAGAGCCATCAGTTTGCTCAGGAATAGCATTAGGCAGTGAAATCAGTGTGGGTTTAAGGCAGTACATATGGTCAGATGTCTCCTCATTGTCCAGGAACTCCTCAAGTCAGCTTACACCACAATATGTTAATGCATGTCACTGTAACCTGAAGTCAGATGGTGCAGGTATATCTGCTTGTTATATTCAAGCATACTAAGCTAAACTGCTGTCGTTTATCTTATTTGCAGATCCCGCTGTACAAATTTCTGCTGGTCCAGCAGTCTTCACATAACAACTGAGAACTGAAAAGAAAAAATCACCTCACAGCTCGGCATCTGCTGACAGGTAAAATGGGTTTTTATCAAACTGAAGTTTTGAGGATAGTTGTGTGTATTTGTTAAAAATCTTTGTGTAGGCTATTAAAATAATCTAAAATAACACTTTGTTTAATCTAAAATAATAATCTAATATAAAACTTTATGGTTTGTTTGATGGTTTTGCCTTACGTCATGTGATTCTATACCCAGCTAATAAGAGCACAAATTCTGTTGTAAATGGGACAGTTGCCTAACCTTCTTCTTCTTCATATAAAGTCTGGTTTCTCCTCTGTTCTCCTTCCTCCCAATCCTCTGTGTCACGATGACATTTTCTCCCCAAAGGGCACATGTGAGATGAAATTACTCTGAGGTGTCACCTGTGCATATTTAAATGCCCAGTTTCAAATGCCAGCACACGCTACTGGAACACATGGCACAGGGAACATTCTGGTCACTTGTGTTTCCTGTCACGTTTCTGGTATGTAGTTTAGCCAGAAACATGCAGGAAGTAAAAATACTCAAAAAAGAACTCGCAAGAGACAGTGGTAGATTCACTTGTGTTCGTAGGTTTGCATGCCCTCTTTTTCCTTATATCATATATTGTCTCCTTAAGGATCAATGACTGTTTGCAGCCTTTTGTGATAGTTGTGTATGAGTCCCACAAGTGACAAAACATCATATAGCTACTGTGGGGAAGAACTGAAGTGTGCAAAGCATGCTGGGAAACCACAGAGCTTACAGTACCTGGAGGATGTTTGTCTGGAACAGCGGGCTGCCTCACTGTTCAGGACAAACCAGGGACTCACGCACGGCTATCAGAAACGGCTGCAAACATTCATTGATGCTCAAGGTAGCATCACGTATAATTTGTGTATCAGTTATTGTCTTCTCCAGTGGAATATATATTTTTTTCGAATGCGCTAATAAGCGCACAAAAAACTTTTTACGAATGCTATTTTTATGATCCCCTTATTTTAAAAAAAGTAAACAACTTTAAGATTCTGCAGGGGGTATGAAAACAGTATGTGCACATTTGTATGTTAAAAGAAGAAAAATAGGTTTGTTTTTTGTGTGTTTTATGTTTGCATGGCTGCTTCATTTTTTTTTCCAATGAAAACTAAATTAAAGAGGGAAAACTCATTATCTTGAGGAATATTAAAAAACGGAGAAAATTAGATTAGCTTTTTCCTCACATTTTTACCATCTGATCCCTTCCTGAGCCGAGCCCTTCCTGCTCTCTCATCTGTTTTATCTTTCCATTTGTTTCCTAATGTAGTAGAAGCTGAGAGCTCTCACCCTCCTCTCACAGGCTCGTCAGTGGAGTGCCTGCACTCCAAATTTTGCCTCCTAATTCAGCCATGCTGCAATTACACACATGCCTAAACGTGGAAAGCCGTTTGAAAAGAGCATGACTTTCAAGAAAGTCACTCCAATGTTTGTGCGCGTTTACACTTTCCAAAGTGAGTGTCAATGTTAGCTCAACATGCATTTTAAATTGGAAAACAAACAACTGTTAGCTTGTGTTTCAGAGTGGGATCAGCTCTAGGTGTAAACATGGACAGCTACCCTCGCACCTCAGCGTGAGAAGACTCACGGTAGAACGTGGAGCATGTGGGATCTTGTGATTGTGCTAGTGCCAACATCTTACCGGTAGTGCTGAGCTGATGTTTGAAGACAGGTTTGGAAACTGTCACTGCTCACTTCACCACATTTGGCAACACCATCAACCCCATACTGTACCGAAAGTAAGGTGTTTGTAAAACTCGAAGAAACATGAAGGAAACAGATTGCATGTTCTTAATTATTTGAAGGTGTGTAAGCAACTAAGATGTTTCTAAGAAGATTCAAAAAGTTCTTTGTAGTTTGTTACTATTTGAACATTTAAAGTGTTTTAAATTGTTCAATATTATTTGTTTCATCTGTTTTATTTGAATTATTTCATATTTTTATAATGTTCCCAAGACCCTGTTTTTAGATAATTGTCTCTTTTTTTTTGTTTACTTTTAAAACCAATGTTGAGGCTCTGAGGCATTTGCTCAACATATCCAAAATAACTGGCCTCATATTTACATGAAAAATAATCTGTTCATGATTTTTCCCAACCGATTTCATCCCTTTTGTGACCCGCCCAGGCACAGCAGTGGCAAAAGAATATTTTTGAAATATTACTTCCTGTATGTTTTAATGGATCCAATATAGCGGCATGATTAAGCCATTAAAGACACATCTGCCATCCTAATTTCTTTTTAATTTGGGGAGGCTGCATTCTGTGGTAGCCGATCTGACGTTTTAATTAAGTCCGGCCTGAGAGAATGATTGCAGGCTGAAAGAGGGAAGTTCTGGCTGGTACTTCATGTGCCGTGGAGAACAAGGAGTCGCTCTCTGAGCTCTTTTAAATTGACTGGCTCCATCTTGCTCTGCACCTGAAATCCACTCTTATGCTCCAGACAGTATCTCCATCACTGCATCTCCATTCAGCTCCCTTCTCGCAATCAGAATGCTTATGTCAGGGATCACAGAGAGCGTTTTGCCCATGATTATTCAGCGTGTGGGGGTATTTATGCTGATTTGTATTCTTCACGGGGTGCATGTTCAATTTTTGTGGGGTTTAGAAAAAATCACCAGGGCCAACATCAACATCATAGAAATAAGAAGAGATTTCCAAGCATTTGCGTGTGAAGCGATGATAACTTTAGTGAGCACTGACACTGGTAAAGAAGATCACAGATGATTCTTTGCAGTTCACAGAGTGTGCTGGGAGACTTCAGCTTACACCTTTAAAATCAAGGTGCCATGTAGCAGGTTGACAAGCAGCCATTTATTTACGGAACAAACAGCTGACAGGTTGATTAAAACCTTTGTCCTTTAAATCTAAAAAGAGGTTTCTAGAGACCAAGAGAAAGAAATCTGAAATCTTGTTCAGCGTAAAGAACTATTTGAAAAGCATCTTAACTTCAGAGCAAAATAATAAGACAAATCTCGGCCATAGTGAAAAATGTGTCTGCGTTGGCTTGTGCGCACATACCATTAGCTATCTGATGTGAAGGTTATATGAAAAACTCATTAGTGCTGGCTGATTTCTGAATAGGAGTGTATGAGTGTGTGTTCTGATAAATGACACCATTGATGTTTCTCCTTGATATTCCTGGAATTGATTCTTAACTGTGGTATTTTCATGTTGATTTGTTGGCCGTGTTGGTTATTTGGCCTTATTTTCAAGATCATTTTAATAATTTTTGTTCCTTTTGTTGCTGGGAAAAGATTGCAAACGTACGACAGCATTAACAATCCAAAAGTAAAACTAAAAAGTAAAACAATCAAGGAAGTGAATGCAAGAGTTGATGCAAAACAGAAATCAAGGACAGATGGAAAGTTTAAAGTGCTGCTGAACTTCCAGTTAGTTAGAAAAACAGTGTTTTCAGCACTCTGGACAGTTCCTAATGTTTGCTGTAGTGGAGCTCTTGGACTGCTTTGTATGTTGGCTTGCTAACCCGTATGTGCCTTACCACAGGGGGCATGAAAATAGCCTTAACTCTAAACCTAATAAACAGCGTGAACTCTTAACTTGATTCTCAGTGCTGCTGGCAGTTGTTATCCAGCTAAAAGTTGACCTGGTGGCTTGATGCCCACTGCTTCCAACTTTAGTTAAATTAAGCTTTGCAGTCTGTTGCATTCCCAGCAGGATGTGTGACTGCATAGTGTTCAGTTAATGCAGTTTCCCTGTCTTGTTCCTGTTCTCTCTGTTGTTAACTGTGTTAATATACTTGGGCAGGGCAGGACTATCCGTTTTCCAACCAGTGGCAAATGGGAAGGAGGAAGGGTTTGAGAAACCTGTTTTTAAAAATCATGGGTTGTTACCCACTTAAAAAACAATGAAGAGAGGACACACTGAACTTGTAGTGTTTTTTTATTATGTTTGTAGTTATAGTTTATTTATCTATGTATACACTGCTGTGTTGTTTCTGCTGCCACAGTTATGTAACAGACCTGCAGGATGAGATAATTTAGGCATAAGTGCACTTACTTGACTATAAATGCACCAGCCCACTAGTTAGTGCCAGCAGGGCGATTTTGTTTTGTGACAAAAGCTGAGGTTCGCCATTTCCATGGTTACACAAATCAATGGTATTATCCCTTCCTATTTATGATAATGCATTTATTAAAATGGGTCATTTGCGAGGCAGTAATGCTGTACTCACTGAACTGGTTAATGTCCACCATTAACCAGTCCCCACTCAGTACTATAAACCCCTCATCCAGAGAAAATTATTTCACTGTTTATTTATATAGTCCAGCACACCGTGTTACCAGTGGTTTCATTCTGCTGATGAAAACAGCGTAATGGCTGCTGATATGGAATTTTAAAATCAAAACAAACAGTATAAAAATAAACACAGGCCGATAGCTGATTGGCTAACAAAAGGGCCGTGCAGTTCATTCACTTGTGTGATGCGGCAGTGCGGCGTGTCACAAAGCTTTGAGTCATCGAGTGCTGAAGTTCATGATGCCGTCAGCCTCGCTGATAGATGAGGTCATGTCACATCGTTTACCGGGGGCGAATTTTACATCCTGACATTAAACCACAATTGGCTCAGGTAATCGGCGGTATGCATATTTAATACTTCCATTTGCTTAAGGGGAATTTCTGTTCGCTAATAAAAAGGATGTCTCGAATTACGTATCCTTTAGTATTCACGGCAGTAATTGAGATAAAAATAATTCCATGAATTAATAGGAAAAAGATAATGTTGTTTTGCAGTGCTGGTTTTGAGTGGCCGCACTGCAGGGCTCATTTGCTCATGAACATCCAAAAACATTAACACAGTGTTGAGTTTTTCATTGTCTAACTTTGTTCAGTTCACTGGTCCGACAAGCCCGGGGTGAGGATTAGTACATTTAACAAATTATTATATTCATCAGTGCTATTCTCAGAAGTACAAATGTCCAGTCTGTGCCTCTAATATTCTTATTTGGTCAAAAAGAGTTTGTCAACCTTTTTGTGTCATGATTCATCAATATGTTTATACTTATATTTTATTATTTGTTTAGTGTTTTTAGTACAACATTTATGTAACAATTTTTGACAAACTCAAATCACACTTGATGCAGGTTCTGGCTGTACAGGAAGAGGTATGTGCATTGCCCTTATATGGAGATGGGCGTGTCCTCTTCTCATTTTTAGATATGTCATTAGGCATTAGAACAAGAGTAAAACAAACATATGACACCTAATGTTATTTGTAGATAACACACAATATCATCTGAGACTATTTGTTCATTCTTTATTTCTCTTGCTTCTCCTTACATTCACTGTGGAATTTTTTTTGACAAGTGTGAATTGAACAGGTAATTGTATATGTCTTTTTTGCCCTCTGCTTTTAGCATGTCTCATTTGTCAGTGTTGCCGAGCTCTTTTTGTTTCCATTAGTAAGAACACAGTGCATTACAGGCACCATTATCACATACTGAGCAAGACAGGACCCGTGAGGACTGTACACACACACACACACAAATCTATATTTAACAGGTGAGCAAAAGGAAACTCAGAGTTAACTGCGTTTAATAAAATACACAAACGAAATGCATAAACGTTCACTTGTACACATTTTAACTTGGGGTTAAAGACTTTATCTGGTTAAGAATAGTGCAGAGCTAATCATGTTTATATTATTAAAGGCAGGGTAGGCAGTTTAGTCCAGAAAATTTTTTTGCTATGCTGGTTGAAAGTCTCTTCTCATTCTGATAGGACTTGCTAGGTAAAATGGCCTAAATATATTTATATATCCTCAATGGAAGGCACAGAAGCGTAAAATGTTTGTCCAATCATTGCATTCAGTCTGAATGCAATGATTGCATGTCCTGCTTGCCTGTCAAAGTATGTATTTGCATGCCTTCGGAAAGTGCTCTGAAGGCAGGGTGGTATCTTATGCTTTTAAAGGCAGCTTGCTATTGTTAGAACTCTGAAATTGCGTACCCTACACATTTTACCCAGATTGTCAGACATGTTACAATCAAAGGCTTATATTACCTGAAGTGCAAATACTGACACCTGACAGAACACGACATGACTGCTGACAGTAGACATTTCTGTCAAATATTCTATGTAGTTAAAGAGACATATGTTTAGTGTGTATATGCGTGTATAATGTGTATATGCTCATCCTTCTTATGTTTAAAAAACTAAAGAGTAAACATGAGCAAATGGTCACATGAATAGAATATGTTTACAGAGCTTAGTGTCTTGAAAAGGGAAAATAATTTTTGTGGATAAAATACCATTAATTAATTGTTAGTAAAAACCAATTAAATAAATACACTTGTCCTAATTATTTCTCTTACTCAGATTTATTAGACGTGAATCTGCAGTAATTGGTAAAAGCTGGCCTGGTACATCACTTGCCTTATTTGCAGCTGGAGCTGCTGTGACCAGTGCTTGAGGGTTTAATGGCTTTGTGTCTGCTCATGAAAAACTGTGGGAGCAAAAGGACTCAGTAATGACGCTTCAGTAATGAAACACTATTCAGCCTCTGTCTTTCTTTACTCACTGTGTTTTTATGTTCGGTAAGGGCTTATGTCTAAAACCCTCCTGCTTGATAACTCAATCCTCAGCTCTTATCTAACAGTGTGGGCTGAGATTTAGCACACAGGCGTGGCAGTGTTTCATTCAGCAGAGTCTGGCTATAGACGGCACTCTCAGTCAGAGGTAGGGTTATACGGTGGGGTTTCTGTATACACTATATACTTCACATTTATTTGGACTAGTTAGCTCGCATACTTAGCTAAATGGTAGGAAGTTAGGCTCTATTTAAGGTTATCTCTCATCAAGTGGTTTTTTCCAGAGGAGCATTTTAAAATGATTTGTTTGTTTGTATTTATTTGCTTTATTTATTTGTTATTTTATTTATAAAATAACAAATTTTTAGGACATTTTTAGCAGTCATTATATAAAGCTATAATGCCATGGTCAACCAATGAGAATCAAAAAGCTGTGTAATATTGTGGGAGTGGTGCATGCATTTAAGTTTTCATACAGTAAAAGAACAAGCTTTTTTACAGATATACCTGTATGTTCGCAAAAGTCTTGATTTGGAAGTATTCACACCATTAATCTCTACACCTCTCACGTAATATGATTTCGCTGACATTATTTTCATGGTTTGGCCTTCGTGGGACTAGAAATGGATGTGGAAGCATTCATTTAGTACTCCTCTCTGTGCTGATAAGAGCATGGGTGCTGTAGCTTAGCGTGAGCTACAGCCTGTTAAGTAAGATTGAGGGCAGGTGCTTTGAGCAGAGATTGCTTTCAGGAACAGGGCTTTTTGTCTACCAAACAGCTGTCTGGATTTATTCCTTACATATTCATGCATTTTTTATTAATGGTTAACCAGGGAACACTTGGGCCCTCCTGTTAAGTATTCTACCTTGATAAATGTACATATGGAATTGAAAAAAATGAAGAGTGCTACATCTTCAAATAACAGCCAGGCTTGCTGTTTGCCTGTATGTCACTCAGATTCAAAACCTCTCTCGTTTTACTGTATTGTATTTACTGGTATTTTTACTGATAAGACCTAATCGATTTATTGTATGTCCCTGCCAAGACAAATCAGAGCTGAGCGTGTCATAATTCATGTTTCAAGAGATATGCAACTCTACTTTAAAACCTAGTATAACACAGACTATGGTTTACGCTTTTATTTCATTGTTGGGTACGAGTGGCTTATGAATCAAATGAAATTGGTACTGTATTCATAAATATAACAAATATTCTGATTAATTCAGAAGACTACTCATGATGCTGTTGATCTTACCTTGCACACTATAGAGCAAACAAAAGTCATCAGAAAAAAACTGACAGCAGTGTTGAATGAGGAAAAGTGTTTTGAGGGCTGGTGGAGCAGTGTCCATTACAGAAAACAAATGGTGATTTACTCCACAGAGGTCAGGAGCAGAACTTCTGAGATTATACAGGGAGAGGAAAGTGTGTTTGAAAGTCAGGTGCTTGGAAACAATCACCTGCTTCTGCAGCAATCTCACACAAAACGGCCCAAAGAGTGAAGTAATCAGAGGCAGACGATTCGCCATGGCAACAAGACATTGAGCAGCCCTAAAGGAAATACCCTCTGTCAGGACCAAACCTTGAGACCTTTCTCTCTGTTTCTACTTTCTTTGTTTAGCAAGTCTTTAGCATAAAAATGTACTCAAATAAAATCACAAAAGAGCATTTTCGAGGACTAAATCGTTTCCAATGATAATGTTGTTTATTTGCATATGGTATTTGTGTTGTTTTAGCCCAAAATTCACTAGGGGAATTGAAGATCCGGTAACGCAAACACAAATTGTAATGCTAAATACTGTTGCTACAGTTAGCTTTACTGGCAAAACCTCAAAACCACACTGCACTGGATATGTGTCCGGTTGCAATGTTTTTTATTGTCATTTGATGAATTCCTGTTACTGTCATCAATAGATAATGTACTCAAACATGTCTTTCAACTAAAATGTGTCTACTGTATGCCTTACGTGGGCAGTGTTAACACTATGTTAATTGCAACAGCCAGATAGTGCTGACCCTAGTGAATCAGACACAGTCTATAAAAAGTGAAGAATGATTATGACAACTTAAATACAACATAGGGCTATTTTATCACATTTAGCACTTGGTTAAGATTGATTGAATGTGGGTGGTTAGCGAATAAGACACTTTATTTTATTGAAATACTGTGTGCTGTGTGTCACAGTTAAGTGAATGCATGCCACTTAATATGACAATAAATTTCAATAGTCTTAAAGTCTGTCAAGTCTGTTTGTGATTCAAGCAGTATGTAATCATAATTTATGATAATATAACATTGAATTATAACTATTATGTCTGGTATGTTTGCTTGTGTTATCTACTTTTTAAAACTAATTGTAAATAACACATTCCTTTTAAATGGATGGAGGGATGGAGGTATAGACAGACAGATAGATACTGTATAGATACTGTGTGTGAGTGTGTGTGTGTGTGTGTGTGTGTGTGTGAGAGAGAGAGAAGAATGTGTATATATAAATCTATAGATGTACAATACATACGTAAAAGATGAAAGACTGTGGTTGAAAAAAACTCTTCTGCTCAGCGGCCAAATCAAATATTGGAGAGATGTTTCTTTCTTCTGTCTGCCTGGCCTGTTCATGTTTGAAGTTCACTGGCCTTTCTGTTGAAGCACCAAGATTTTCCTTGCAGATTTGTTCATTTATTTGTTGTCATACACAATTTACAACCGGCCCGCTTTTGTTTGCTTGCGTGTCAGCCCAGACTTGCTGGACTGCGGTATATGTGCTTTGCCGCCTGTAGTAATTTTGGCTGGATTACCTGCCTGTTTCCCGCCTGCAGTGAAACAGTGGGGGTAGGTGGGTGGGGGTCCAGCCCAAGTCCAGTGGAAGACTCTGAGACGTGACTGTTAAATGACATCTGTTGTGATTTTGCAGTGTAGTTCTGCGATGCCCCATTCCATCTCTAAAATTTGCCTCTTTGTGGTTGGTTAGACTTCTTACTGTGCAGTATTGTGGTTGGACTGCCTACACATCTCTCTCTCTCTCTATCTCTCTCACAACTGCTCCCTCCACCCTTTTTTGATTCCCCGCTGGTTTGTGAAAGGTCGTCTCTCCAGCGTGTGAGAAGTCAAGACCTCAATGAAAACAATATACAATACTTTAATGTACAATACGTTTAAATAAGATAATTTATTTATTCATATAATTCAGATTTTTATTAAAGAAATCAAGCCCACCCTTTAATTGTGAGCTAAACAGAACAGAGAGCAAAAGCTAGCTATTCAGTCCGAAATGGATAAATGACTTATGTGGACTTCATTGCCTTTTTTCATAACTCACCAAGCTACAGCCCCAGCCAGATACACAGAGGTATAAATGTCAAGGGTTTTCATGTAAACACCACTGCAGGGCCTTTAGGAGTCTTCCTGTCTGTCACATTCTCTTCTCTCATTTCCCGTTCTCTCATAACACGTTCATACCAGGGCCGTAGAACCTTTTCATGCTGGCTTTTGTTTACTCAAACTGGCTGAAAACCTGTATTCTAACTGTAATCAGTATAACAATCTCTGAACACATTGCATTGTGCTGCCCTATGGGGGAGCTGTGGAGGGGTGGAGAGGGAGTAAGCGCTGTCCATCCATCACACAGAAAAACGGTAGAGGTCATAGAACACCGTTTACCATTTTTCAAATTTTAGCGCTGCCATGCTTTACACCTTTGAAAGAGCATTTTTATCTATAAGATGTCAATCAGAAAGATGTCTGTATTTCCTGTCTGACAGCTTATCATCATGGCAGCTTGAGCAGGGACAGGCCAAAAAATGCTCTTTTTTTGGCTTTTTGACTGTGACCAGCCATTACACAAAATCCTTCACGTTCTGAGACGTAATTACTAAACAGTTTTGGCCCTTTTGTGTGAGGCATTTGAGCGCTAAAATCCACGCCACCAATCACCTCCAATCCAATCTGGTGTTGTGTTGTGCCGTGCATAATAAACGAACACATTGTCATTCTTTTCTGCCCAAACATGCCTCCTTTCTGTGTAAATTAGGCTTATTATAGATCATGTCTTATTTACATGTCACTTCTTTACAATTGCCTGCCATAATTAACATTGCGCCATTCTGCGGGCGGCACGCAGAAGTTTGTTTAAAGGGGTGTTTGTGCACATGAACCACAGCGATCGTGGCAGCAGTAATTCATCAATTGGTAATCAAATGATGGAGGGGAGCGCTACAGCCGGGCATATATACAGACGAGCAGTGCAGACAAGCACACTTTTGGCATTTTAAACAGCTGATTCAAATGTCTAAATCACAGTGGTGGAGCGAGACAGTACAGTCCCTGTAAACTATGACAGATCACAGTAGTCTGTTGCATACGCTACAACCTGTCACTCAAAAGCCATATGCAAGATTGAATTATTAAATTATGTTGCATGAATTGCATTCAGCACTAATCGTTTGGGTGTGTTTGTGCTATTACCTGCATGATTCTATAAGCGAATCTTTGTTTACATAAAGGTTTTTCTTTGCCTTTGCATATGACTATAAATAAAACATGCACGTTATTTTATAGCAATTCAACACTCTGCATACAACTGTTAGAATGCCATTATTGTTTGTCATAGATAAACAGCTTTTTCATCCAGAACAACAGATGGTGTCTACGAGTGGCAGCTGTCCATATGCATTTATATTAGGACTAAGGATGACGCCTTCAAAAATCACCTTAAGACTTTGTATTATGACAGCTAATTGCAGCTGTTCTCATACAGTATTCTATCCCTACTGTGGTCAGTCGTTTATAATAAATACCTAATTCATTTGTGCTTTAGTCCAATTATTGTACTCATGTACATGCTCTTCATAGTTGATGTGCAGAAATAAAGATGGCCTGTGGGTTCTCTGTGTCTTTGTGCCTTTAAACAAACAGTATCTGCTGTAGTTGTTTTTGACACACATTTAATACAGCAGATGAATCTGCTCGAGCAGATACACTCACACTGGAGCCCGAAGCAACAGAGCTCAAAATGGACCATCCAAAACATCTCGTCACAGTTTGTACCGTAGGCTGTGATGTTGAAGAGCATGAGTGAAGAATGGAGTGGAGAGAGAGATAGAAAGATAGAGAGAGATTATCGATCACCCGTCTAAATCAAGGGCAAATGGCAAGTTAACAAAACATGGCTGTAATCATATACGGTCAGCTTAGCATCTCAAGGATCATCAACCAGGCAGTTGTTCTTTATAGGAAAAAAATATTATTCCTAACTACTGCAATCATGTCAATTAAGATGATATGTATGAAAAACTCCCCTTCCTAGCAGAGTAAACTGTGAGGACACCATTCCTAGCCTAATTTAATGGAAGTTCACTTTGGTCTGTGGTTCTATCAAAGCAGTGTTCTGTTCTTGGCCAGATGGATGTTGTGAGTTTGGGGCGGAGCTATCTGTTAGACCTGTTAGAATACTAATTCTGTTTGGTGAAGCTAGTGGAGCAGAAACTACACACTTCACCTTAATTAAAAGGCATCTGTTTGAAATTCATAGCATGAAAATCAGATAACAGCAGTCAGCATAGACACTCCATGGTTATTCTTTTTCTATGTGAATGCGTTCTGCAGTTATTATTATGATCATTTTATTTCATTCAAACACGTAGCATGCAGTAAATGGAGGATCTGATACAAGGGATCTGATGACCAAAAGTTCTCAATATTAATCATCCTTACTATACGTCAAAAATTAAAGTGCATCTATTTACATATCCAGATTATGGCCATTATGATTTTCAGCTTTTTAACAAGTGAAGAAGTGGCTTTCATTATTCAAAACATTCTCCAAACTGCCATGTTTCAGCCAAAATCAGAGTGGCTCTAAAAAGCCATTTTTCATATTTACATAATGTGTCATTTCTCAGCGGTAAAGAAATTTGTGCATCAGCTGGAATCTACAACACAACAGGGAAACATGTTGTGATATTTCTATTAATCACTAGCTGCTTTTGATGAATGGCCTGTTGTAAATTCAGGTATGGATATTTAAATGCACACATTCGTCATTGTGTCAGTCAACTACTAAGATGAATCTTTACAAGCGAACAATTTGCAGTCCGCTGTCCTCATGAGAAACAACAAAAGCTTCCACCTATTGCTGCATATAGAATACACTCCAGGGAAACACACGAGGCACTTCAAAAGACTTTTGCCAAGTTGTTGCTTTTGTGTCACTTTGTTTGAATTAAGTTTTGAATTGCTTGAAGAACATCCCTAAACACAATTGCATATTGCGCTGGAAGATTGAGCATTTGTTTTGCAAAAGTATACATTTTTAATCATTATTTAGAAATGTATAGCCTTCACAATATATTGTTTAATCTTATAATTTGACCTTTATCAATTTTATAATTTTTATATTTTATATAATCTCTCTCTCTCTCACTCTCTCTCACTCTCTCACTTTCTCTGTCTGTCTATCTGTCTATGTATCTAGATAGATATATGTTTTGACTGACAGTACCGTACAGTACATAACAGTACATAAGTACAGACAGTACATAAGTACAGACAGTACATAAGTACAGACAGTACATAAGTACAGACAGTACATAAGACTTGAGTCTCAAATGACAGCAATTTATTTGCGTATTGTTTTGCCATTTTGGTGTGTCAACCTAGGATTTTTACAATCCCCATCTGGTCACCCCATTAAAATGTAGTCTTAAAAACAAGAAGTCTTGTTATTTGTGACAGACATGCAGAGACCGTTTGAGTCCAATAAGTTATTGATCCAAAAAAGGAGTAAAGCTTTCAGTAGAGGATCTTTTCATTTTCACTTGAGGATAAATACGGCTGTGGCACTATCAAAGTCAGCCAATGTGACTAGCTCGGCTTGTCATCCAGACTGATAAAGTCTCCTTTCCAGACTTCTTATGGACACTTTTGAGTAGTTTCCTTTTGTCACTGATTGGACAATCTTCTCTCAAGAGGAGGAGGAGTTATGTCCCAGCCGCCTTTAATAGCAACAACATTAATAAGTGCATCCGTTGCATAACATTTATAAGTAATAAAAACAGTTCATTAGTGCATACGGAATTTATCTGGAATTTCCCTTCAGGGCATAAAGTGATGGCTGTAATCCTGCGGTAATGAGCTCATACCCCCCCCACCCAAACCCCAGCACTCCCAGTTAAGCTGCGCTTTTGTTTGCGCTGGTTACACAGGCATTCATTATCATGTTGGAGCCGATGCGACATCCAATGTGCAACGCTGCAAGCCTCGCTCACAGTTCTTTCTGATTGCAGTGATTCACAGTAAATTAGTGACATTTCTCTTAATGTGTTTCTTGCTTCCAGCAACAAAAGCCCGTATTGCATTCCAGTTCGCATGGCACTTTATGTAAAATGACTGCGCCTACGCAAGCGTAGCAGCTGAGGATTCTGATCGTCACAGTCAGCCAGACTGACAAAAAAGCACAAATAAATGGCGGAAGGGCAGTAAATGAGATTCAGAAGGCAAACAAAAAGCAGGCGACGAATCCGCATGCAACATTCACCAAATCTTGCGTGTCAAATGGAACCAAGCGAAAGTGTTGCGTGCTGGCTGAATCCATTGCAGTGTCTTTATGGGCTGTGAGCAGAGTTGTTGCGGGTTGCTGATACAGACGAGCTGCATGGAGAAACTGAAGCGTTTCAGTAAGCTGCTTGACATCTCTCATTATCCGCATGGCACACATGCAGGGTAGGGCACGGGGGCACCTTGCATCTTAGTGTGAGAGCCGTTCCACCTGCTATGATCCCTCTCTAGCTAACAACACAGTCAAAGACAGGAGCCAGGGGGAAAAAATCAATTGCTTTCAATAGCATTTGCTTAAACTCATCATTCGCATGTACAGCCTTGAAATCAATACTCAAGCACTATTAGTACTCCACTGATTTAGACAGTTTAGGGAATTCGTCTCATGCAGTTTTTAAGTTTTTGTTACACAGATAAATCTGGACTTGCTTCTGGCAGACGGAATCGAAAAGGATTCACGTGTAACTCTGTTTGTGTCGTCTCTCCATGACTCTCTCCCGTCTGGCATTCCTATTTTCCTTCAGTGCCTGGTCCTGCTGTGCTAATGCTTTACAGAAATGGCCAGTTTTATAGGACCCAGCAGAACAGAACCTGGCATGCATTCGATACTCCCAGCAAGACCAGGGCTGGATGCTGCCTTTGTATCCAAGATGAAATTCTCAGTGGGTCCTTTATGGCATTAGCTTCAACAGTAGGTTGTTTTCCAGAAAATTCTGAATAGCTGTGTTTCCAGGCGTGAAGTGCAGGAAGCCTAAATTTTAGGTCTTTTAGCCAATGATGTGTGACAGTCAAGGTTGCAGACTAATTAAATGCTGTGCTAACATTGTTTTTTTTTGTGGTCATGAATAGTTTTTTTTTTTCAATTTTTTTTTATGTTTCACTGAGTCACTGTGCGGTAGAACAAGCATAAAGTATTATAGGGCTGTAAAAAAATGTTTCATTGGTTGGACCTACTGATGGATGTAGACATGGAAATTAAATTCAAGGATAACAGGGTCGTGAACGACTGTATTTTTGTACGAGTCGGTTGAGTAAATGATTCAATTACTTATTTAATACCACAAAGACAGTCACTGGTTGACGCACTGATGTAGTGTCGTATTCAAGTCACTGTGATGAATCAAAATCGTCAGTTTGCACCGTACGAGGCTGAAAAATAGCCAGGCAGTTATTTTTGCAAGTGTTGCCTACCAGCATACTATATGACTTCTGGGTGACCTTCACTTATGAGGGAAGCTGTATTACAAAAAAATAGATTGTAACCACAAACGGGCACTGACTGCTGTTGGATTTATTGTAAAAGTGGACAGGCTGAAATAAAATGACCATGACAAAGGCATTTGGACTAGCAGCATATACATTCTGGCATAAGTTTAGCTTCCTGTTTTTGGAACACATTTGTTCCCATGCCAAGAGTCTTTCCTAGGAAAGTGTAATCAGAAGGTCCCTAAGGTTGCGCTGGAGGTGAAATGCCTCCAAGTGCCCCAATTACTCTTCCCACAAACTCTGGCACTGCAATCTCAGGTCACACTATATCAGGCCTGAAACACTTTGACAGTTCTGAAACAGTTCAGGTTAATTGAGATTCTGCTGTGGATTGGATTAAGATAAATGTTTTAAATTGTAAGAGACACATCAAACACACATTTGAGGATCACATAATGTAAGAATATAATATAATATTATATTGCATATAAAATTATGCATTATAATCTCTAAGATCCTGCTATAACGTGGTAAAATATTCTATTATTGATTAATTATATTAAGTATAATAAATGGTGTTAACATTTAGGTGTCATGTTTTCTGAATAACATGCATATAATGAAGTTAAAGTCAATTGGGACACTGAATGATACAACAATCACACCACATCAGTGACTGTAAGATTAATGGCAGCAAAAGCAATTAAGCATTTCTAACGCTGCCGTTTGTGTAATTACATACGGCATCAGAGACAAAAGCTACAGTGCAAAAACAATCCATCAGCGCACTGAAGTGCTGGAGAAAGACAGAGAGAGAGTGATGAGTTTTGATATTGAACAGTATTAATGCAATGCATTTAACTTTGAACACTCTGTGCCAAATTTACTAAGCAATTTGCCTGTATTTTGCATGCACTAATGTGTTACAATCTGCTCACCAAACGAGTGGAGTGTTTACAGAGCTAGGAGAAAAAAATCAAGTGCAGATTTTTGTGCCTAATGCAGAGGGAAAATGCCAGAAAACATCTCTTCCCATCAAGCTAATGCGGCTGTAGTGCAGTGGTTGAGTGGCTTGTCCCAGCTTCCATAAGACGTTCCACAATTTTGGAACCACATTGCAGTGAAGTGACGTACACCGATCCCAATGTTTCAGATGTAAATGCTACAGAGAGGAAAAAGAAACAAACATCATTGTGAGAGTATGTCTTACCCTTTGATAGCACACATACTTTATATGTGACATCTGTGCAGTGTTCCCTGTTGGAATTAAGAACAACATTTAGCAGAAGTTTTAATTTACCCTTTATGATTTAAGAAATGTGTTAATACATGTTATTTTTATCAGATGTTTTAAACGAAAAGTCTTACTAAAATAGAGTGCAGTGCTTTTCAGATGATGTGTTAAAGGCTTTTGTAAAACCTTGAAACAAGGCAGTCCACTCAGTGGCCATCTTGTTAACAACCCCTCAGCAGCAATTTTCTAGTGATCTAGTCTGTACAGCTTCTGACTTGAATTGAAAAAGACTGATATGACTAAAACTGTTTCCTAAGCTTACATTTCAATAACCTTTTCATGTTTTAAAACACCAATAACAATGGTGTCATGAAAGGGATATTTTTTTGTATTTTTCAGATAGTCTAGCTAATGCACACATGCAAAAATAATTACCTTTTTTAAAATTAAAATTTCCTTTTTAAATGCGGTTTATCTGTAGTTACTCTCCTTCTCTTTATTCTGTTTCTTCCTTTTCAAAGATGTTTTTTGATGTATGTTTCCATGACAGTACCTGAAGTATGAAACAATGATTTTATTCTCCTGTACTTTTTTGTTTTACATTGCTTTACTTTTACTACACTGCATCCAAATATCGAACATCTATTGGACAACCGTGCTGTTTTTAGTTTCCAGAGGCTGCCCAAATCAATAGGCATTTCTTAATACGCTCTGCACTCGCTGGAGAATAACTAGCCTAGCATTCTGTCTCCTTAGCTGCACTCTGGTTTTACCTTACACACCCTTTTGTCATTCTTGATTTCTGAGGACAACAGAGTCAGTGCAGGCCTTGGTAAATATTGTGTTTTCAGGATAGCATCGTGAGGGTGAATTCTATTTACTGAAGGCTGAACCTCGGGTGAGTGATCGGCTAGTGTCAAGGTGAAGCTCTGGGATCAATTAGGTTTACAGATCTGTCCACATTCATTCCATTTCAAATGCCTTCATTATTATTTATGATGCTCCTTTTCTGACTGCTGAGAGTGTTTACTTCTGCTCTGACATGGAAAAGATGGATGGATATATTTCATAAATACATTACATATATTTGGAAACTTGATAAACAGTGTACCTTCACGCATGTGTGTAGTATACATACATATGCATGTGTGCACTATACAGTATATACGTTTCCCAGACAGTGTAAATAACCTTGCTGGAATTTGAGTCTGATGGCTTGTCAGCTCCTGCGGATGGCAACATCTCCACTTATTGCACATTTCAGAATCTCTGTGGATATATACCGCGGTGATAACATTTTTACAAAGTCTCTGCTGGTTGTGACATTTCTACAGTTGCACAGTATATACTGTAGCATCATATGCCCAGCTCTAATAGAGAGATAGACACAGAAATAGCTTTGGAACTGTGGTGAACCTTCTTCAATAGACCCTTGAGCAACATAAACACATATTTCTCCCAAATATCGTTGCCATATTTCAATAGGAATTCAAAATGTACTCATTCTGGAATGTTCCTGGTGTCCTTGCTTCAGGCTGGTATCCAGAGAAGGAGGAAAATGACCACAACAGAGCAGTTTTAGGTTTTATTTAACCAACAGAAGAGCAGGGTCATCAACCAGGGTTCTGTAGGCTTCATCTGATCTGTGCACTTAACCACTGTCCCTCCATTCATTATTTATTTGCTGGGATGGACCTGTTTAACCTCTGTGCACTTCAGTAGAAACTGAATTAAGAGCGCAGTGGGATTAGCAAGGACATACACTGAGAGAAGATGAAGATTTACACACACACACACACTTTTTTACATAGGTAGGTAGTTAGGTAGTTTCAACTGAACTATTTAAGGTGTTAAAAATGGGGCAAAGACCCAGCTCAATATCAGCGTGAGCTCTTAATATAAGTCCTTGACATTGCTTTACCAATTTTTCCCTGCATGATGTCAAACACATTTTTTATTTAAATGCGCCTGCCCTTCATGTAGATATCTATTCAGCCTCTAAGTAATAAAGTTGTTCATGTAACGCCATCAGCTACACTTCATTGGGCAAATGCAGTTGTTTTCTGGAAGTCCTTCAGTGATGTCTCTTTGTTATGCTTTCTGTTGGAGCACTTCATGGTCAAACTTTCAGACTGTTGCCATGGCGATGATGACAGTGGCTTGAATGATCATCTCAGCAGGCCAAAAGTATTCTTTAATGTGACAGATTTAAAAATGCAAATGAATAACTGCACAGAAAATAAAAAGCGGCATGTTTTTCTTCTGATTTTACATGTTTCATAAACTGAAGTACAGATGCAATGTTGCATGGTTTGAATAGGTTGTGTAAAATGGTGGCTAATTCTAAAGGGACAGTGTATTTTCTACAGCATATATGTCATTTTTGTAATTTTATCTCCAAGCATTGGACATTTCCACAGCATCTCAGATGATGTACCGTATTCAATAACATTCTGCACATGTATAAATGTCTTTTGTTTGGAACAAAATCCTTTTCTTTCTTTCACATGCCTAAGTTGAAATATCAACGTGTATATGACATGTTAACATGTAGGATCAGGACTGCTGCGTAACCTGAAAGTAAACCTCTAAAATCATAGTCTTTTGATTTTTGTAGACTTTTGTAGACATGGCATCACTGTTCTCATCTGCATCAAAGAAAGAGTCACAGGCTTAGATTTGTTCATGCTGGAGACAGAAAGCAGAAAGGCCACACGTCAAACTGAATAATGAAGTAGCCCTAGAAAAAATTGGGGTCATATGCAATAAGCTTTAATTTTGAAAATAAAACAAAATATAAACAGCTGTGATGATGGAACATTATGAAAGTCTGGAAGTGTGTGTGTGTGTGTGTGTGTGTGTGTCATTCATTTTTATGTGATTATTTAGATAATGTAAAAGTAATTGCCACAGCTGCTCATAGGGAAATCTAGAAATGTCAGGTGACGTTTAGTGCTTTGAGGAAATGCTTTTAGTGACTCACTGTATACCTACCTCAGGAAATACCACAGAAAAGAAGCAAATGAGATAAAATCCACTATTTATTCCCAATTGATGGCACTTATGAGATTGTGGCCCGCCAATCTATTCTATCAATCTATTACTCAGTAAACTCAGGCAGTTGTAAGTAATGATCTATATGGATTCCACTGGGAATGTATTGGTGAAGGATGTCACAGGAAACGGCAAGCATACAGCTTTAAAGGTTGGGCTCTTGTTTTACATTTTGAGTAGTTTTTATTTATTAGTACACATACACATCTAAATGCATTCATCCACAGAAGTTTTAGAGTTGTTTTTTAGATGTTTTCATCAGAACAGATTCTTTAAAGCTATATGTGAAAAGTGCTACACAAATAAATGTAAATTAATTTGAATGTGAACTGTCTGCAATTAAAATATTCTTTAACTACCAAAGTCTGGAGCAACAAGGTGACATATTACATTTCTTTCATAATTCAGTTCAGTAATTCTGACCATTTCACTTTAATTCTGTTTTCTGTTTACACCTGCACACCAATTTGCACAAGAGACCCTGATCCCACATCAACAACACATACATCTACATACAAGAACGCCTCAGACTACATGGTGAAATATGTACTCTGCTTTAGAGAGGCTCTATGGTGATTCTAGCACCCTAGTGGTTAAATATATCTCGGGTTTGTCAGACACTGACCAAGTCTGTTCCTAAGCTTATTGATTCATTAAGTAGCTTGAGGCGAGCCTGTGAAACAGCGTCTTAAAGAAAATGCAGAGGATCAGTGCTTAGCAGTGTTTTGTTAACCCGTGTTAAACAAGCTTTGCACTAAGGCCCATCACTCTGTGTGGATCTAAGAAGGGAACAGCTTGAGCCTTTTTACTGTTTCTCTGTGTTAGGGAATAAAAAGATGGAAAAGACCGTCCTCCGACCGTAACACACACGCTCACACACATACACTTCCTTAGTTCAAAGCTAGCTCAATGAGCATAGGGGAAGGCTATAGGTCAGCATCCATTTGTGGTAATTGGATGTATTTGCATAGATGATGAGGGGAAAATTTAAAAGGTGGTGATTTTCGTTAATACCGTAAATGATGAAGTTGCAAACAGGCCTCAGCTGTAACAAATTATTGGGAGTAAATTGAGGTATTTTCCTTCCACAGTATGAATCACAAACATAGTTATGAAACCATTCAGGCAGAAGTTTAGTGTAAAGGGTGAGTCTCAAAAGTTCAGTGAGTCATAATTTCCATATGTAATTATGTGGAACATACAGTCAACCATAATTACGCCTTACATATACTTTCACACTAACTGATTAGTCTTTCTGCTATTAGTTTGCATGTGATGATGTCCATTATCAGAAGTATTTCTACATATCCTGTGTCCTCTAACTAAAATAAAAACATTTTGCCATAATAACTATTTAATTGAAAGTTATCCAGATGTTAAAACACAGATGTGCACAGGCACATGGGGTTTTGCCTGACAGACCTTAACATGTTCAACAGGAACCAGTTTGTCACACTTACAGCTGCTCCAAGCTAATAAGCTAATCTATGTAAGTGGCAGGCAATTTATATATGGCCTCCATATGTGCATGACAGTATCATACACCTGTTCCATATGTGACTGTTAATGATATATTCATGGTAGCTGCTGATGAAATAATAGAGATGTGAATTGTAAAGAGTTTGACAGTGTTTTTATTTTTAATCCCACTTAATAATTATTTCAGTACTTTTGAGATGAATTCCAAACTCTATTGTTTACTGAGTAGATCTGAGAGTGAAGTTGAGGTTATTCACTGAAGTTTTGGCAGGTTCATATCTTTGATCAGATTTTCCTGCACATTCAGATTGATGGCTTTATAGGTAAAACAGAAGCTGTACTTTTCTTACACTGTGAGCAAAATTAGATCCCCCCCTCAGACCAAAGCACAAACCAGTCACTGTCAGTCCAGTTCTGTCAAGCTTAGATAAAGCACAGGTGCAAACCCTTAATCGAGAACATATCTTGGAGGGCAAGTGCACTTTGCAGTTTTTAGATTATTTTAAACACCACAGCAGAAAGAAAAGTGTGATGAATTCAAAGAAGCATTGCTGGAGATAACATCCTCTTACAAGTGAACGAGCAATCTTAGCAACTCTCACTAATGCTAGACCTATCAAGGACACTCTCATTAGAGAGAAATTAAGCCATGCACAAGCCATTAACATGGGTTGTAATCAGTCTGGATTGATGAGCAGCCAAACATGTATGTTAAAGAATCTGTCACCAACCTGCCATCTGGTGGGGGAAAGAACAACAGCCGAAGCATATAAAGCACAGAAACACAATTAAACAAATACTGTCTTCCCTGTATCTGCTGTATATACAGGGATTTGACATGATCACATTTTATTTAAGAATATTGACATGACAATAGGTTATTTATTAGCCGCAGCTACAATTATGTACTTAAATTTATCTGAATACTATAATAATATTAATAGTAAAAATAATAGTTTTAAAACAATTTAGCAATGTCAAACAATTTTAGGTTTGGTATATTATGATGATCTCTTTCCCCAAAAGCTTTAGTGACTGTGTGCCCATTAAAATAAACAAAACTGTCTACCATGCACAATAAATCTTTTATTTACGTGTATACACTTAATTAAACAGGAAGGTTCCAGATTTGTTGCACTGCTAACTTGCAGTTTCAATTAAGTGTTACACCATCCGCATTGCAAGCAAGCATCAAGAACATCTTGCAAATCCAAAATAATTAAAAATTATAGCGAACCATTTTTGCTTTAGTTCTGAGCTTATTTTTAAATGCCAAATTATGTTACTTGTATCACTGCGAACAGAAGTGAAACAAAAAATCAGACCTTTAAACCTCGCTCATTAGGGCCAGTGTGACATCACTGATGTTAATTTTCCCAATAGAAAAAAAGCTATATGTACAAAATATGATATAATTTTTTGTTGCACTTACCTTGTTTAACTGTAAGTACATTTCAGAAGCTTTGATTGGCTGGACTAGCCATCAAACCGGTGGAGCAGTTCCACACTGACCCTTATGTGGTCTGCCCCTGGTTAAAAGGCAGATTTGATTTTTATCCATCTGTGTTTGTGTATCTCCCTGTGGAGAGAGAGCATAAGCACAGGATGAATGGATAAATGGAAGCAACCTGAGTGAAGTATCATGCCACGGGGAGAATAGATGACTCAGCAGCTCTGTAGTTTTGGAGGGGTGATGCACCAGTCAGAAACCCAGGAGAGCTTTTTAAAAACAAGATTGAGAAACATGAGAGGGGATGATAATTTTTAAACCGGAGCAGAGATTTAACACTTTCATCTCAGTCTGTCAGTCAGGCCTCATAACAGCCTCAGAACGCAATGAGGGGTCCTTCCTGTACAGCAGTTGTCTTCAGTAGAGAGCGAATTTAGGTTTGTGAGATTTTTACAATGCTATTATTTGAATTTGGAATTCTAATTTTGGCCAGACTATAAATTGGCAGTAAAAAGTGAAATAATCTATAAATGTTGATCTCTAAATATTTACAAACATAATTCTAAGTTAATATCTGAATAATTTAACTGTGATATTAAAATTATATGAGGCATTGTGAATAATCGAGCATATTTTTGGTGGGCTCTGTTTACACACAAGTGTAAACAGTTCACTTGGGAGATTTTCTAGGCAAATACTATTAATATTCAGGGGACTGTATATGGTAAACATGTTTTTCTGTGCTTAGACCTACATGTGTTTATGACACAATAACAAACAACATGCAAATATGTAAAAGGAGACAGTAAATGTACCTTTAATTAAGTAGTGCATTTTATGCCATTTGACCAGCTACATAGTATTTGCATACGTAAATAACCTGCCATGCAGCTTCAGTGATTTCTAAATGAGAGCAGACGTTGCTCTTGACTCATACCTACTATTAAAGCCTAATCAAAACTGATTTTCTACATCAGCAGGAATGAACATAAGTGTGTGTCAATGCAGTCTAAAGTTTTATTTTAAAAAACTGTAATTTTTATGATTAATTGTGATTGATTGTGATTAATCTAAGTCAATTACATCATCTGGATTTTTTTCTCATTTTCTAGGCACGCACAAAAGCCAAACTGTATGAGCTGTATGTCATTACCTACAGTATTCACTGCTGAATCAAACACAAAATAACAAGAGATAAAAATAAAGAAATAAAAATTTTCAATTTTTAAAAGCTAAATAAGTTAGAATCTTACTGCTTTATATTAAGCCCTTACATACATTGAGTTTCTGTGTGACATACTAATTCAGTTTGTGAAGTATGGTTCAACCAGGAGACTATTAAAGGTGTCATTGCGCTTTGGTGAATTTAGCACATTATGCACACATTATGATTCCTCATGTGGATTGTGCTGATGTTGCAGTACAGCAGTGAGCTACTGTCTCAAGTGAGGGATGGCTAATTGCCAAGCGCTAATAAATGCATGAGAAACAAAGTGTGTTCAGCTCAGGAAAACTACACTGCACCATTATAAGACACATCCCTGGCCAAACTGATGTGCTATTCTGTTTGTCTGAGACTTCTCTGCAGATTTTTTACTTAATTATGTGGCGAGTTTGCAGTGCGGTGTAAACAGTGTCTGTGTTCTTGGTAAATGGAAKGTTTTCRTCTTTTCTAAACACTCATGAAGTGCAGATGTTGTGAGGATGTAAAAAAACAACCAGCCACTCACTGGCTGCTGGTTCAACACACGTGAGCAAATCTTCACTCAATTATGTGTTTTCTTGCATGGAATTGGCTGTTACTTTTCCTCAGGCATTGCATCAGGAATTGTGATTCCACATTCAGCTGAGGTAAACAATTGAGGAGAGCATTACCTCATTACTACACTTCAGATGCATCATCAAAGGTCTCTTGCCTCCATCTCTTTCATTTTTTTTCCCTCTGTCTGTTTCTTTCTCGCTTTGTTGACGTCTGTGACCTTGCTCAGTTATTCACAGAGCAACTAAATAGCTTTGAAAGAGGCCTGCTGAACCTACAGGTACCCTGTGTTATTTTGTTTTTATTATACTGCACAGAAAATGTGTTGCAAAATGTTTAAAAATAAATTTATTGTAAAAAAAGTGACAGCTTTCTTGCCAGAAACTTACCTTATATACCTGCACCTTACCATACACCAAAGTGATGTTTTAGTCATAATGGTATAGCATTGTTTCACAAAACCACATATCGTGAAAATGACATTATAGGTTGTAAAATAGTTCCTCTTTCTTTATCTGTTTAAGACCTTTCTGAATCTCAGCTTCTCGGCTGCCCTTGCGATGCCACAAAAACATTTGGTACCAGAAAAACTGTATTAACCCACACTGCAAATTTGGCAGGAAAATGTGCAGGAAAATGTGCTCTGTTTTAAACAGTCCCATCAGTGCGTCATGCACTCGCACACACATGCATGCACTCACGTTCGCTGGCTGTGGGAAAATAGGTCACCTGCCGGGGGCCAGCCGTTGAGTGTGAGCGAGGGGAGTTCTCTAGTGGATGAAGAGTGAAGGAGAGAGAGGAGAGGGAGGTAGTCGTCCTACGGTTGGTCCATTCATGTCCAGCTCTGGACTGTAGATTAATTACCCCGCGCGGGAACCAGAGCCGGTTCTGTTAGCGAGACACTTCAGCCTCCACCGGCATCAATAATGCATTTTTCTGTCTATCCATTTAATTTGCACATGCGCCACCGGCTCACGTCACTGGTTCTTTCAAGTCTTCAGAAAGCAGGGACATCTGATATGAAGAGAGAGGCATGATATACAATATACACCAACATACACACTCTCTCTCTCTCTCCGCTGACCCCCGCCCCTCCCCTTTCCTCTACAGGCTGACAAATTGATTCTTTCTTAATGTGCTCCTGCTGTGAATGCATTAAGAAAAGAAAAGACAAACTTGAACGAGGCGAGAGGTGATCAGACGCAGAGCGAGAGGAGATGAACTCTGATGGTTGTCCGGAACTTGCTAATGGAAATGAGGGAGCTTGAGCAGTCGATCAGAACTGAGTTTAATTGCCTGCTTTAATTTCTTCCCCACTTCTGATGCATTGCAAAGCAACTTGCAAAAGGATGAGAGAATTTCACCAATGGTCTTATGGATTACTTTGGGTTTTATTGGCAGTGATTGACTGGCATGATTGACCTGTTAGGAGGTGTGGAACAGGATGAACTGCATGGATACTACAGAGGTGGGTCATCTGATACAACCTGGTCTGTCTGGGTCACTGACGGTTAGAAAGGAGGACATGATGGAGAGTATAGTGCAGTCAATGTACAGCTGATTAGTTTGTGGTTTTGTCTGTCTGCCAGTTGAATAATCATATTGTGCTTGTAGAAAATGCATGTTAAGCATCTTCAAGCAAGTTAATGCAAGTCACAGGTCAGAAGTCTGTCTCTAACAGTGACCCTTATAAATCTAGGGTATTATTCAAAATGAATAGAGGAGATGAATTAATAATTTCTATGATGAATGGCTTCACTGAGCAGGTTCAGTCCTTGGCTTTGAGGCACGGCTGATGGTGATATATGAGGAATAGAGCTTGTATATAATTAGAGAATAATAATGTCATCATATTGTATAAAGTGTTTTCACTGTATTAAGTGTGTTTCATCTTCTGTGCTGGCTGATTCATTAATGACTGTATGAATTAAACTGTTAAATTCAAAGTGGGTGAGGTAGCAACTTTTTAAAAAAGAAAGGAGGTAAATTATAAGGTTGTCAACACTGTGCTTAATTAACCAAGATAACCAGGGTAAAACTTGAATAGTGAGAAGATGGGAAGATATCCCAGGAAAACATTTTCTCAGCTTTAAATTGGCTGTATTAACAATTTCAAGTGTGAAAAGCCCAGAAAACATATCTTCTAAGATATGTTAGGGGCAATGAGGTGTATGTATTGCTTCGGTTTCACAGTTGTTCCACTTTATCTCACTTCAGAATGTTTAAGAGGAAAATGTTCTGCTGCACACATATATACAAGTGAACCTTATCTGAAAATTGGAAATAAAAGTTGTGAAGCTCCAAGCTCATCCTGTGCCTCTCAATGGCTCTACCTTGCTAATCCACCGGCCATCTGGCCTTTATTTAAATAAGAGAGGGATGTTTTTGGTTTCATGGCCAAGAAAGACTGAGGCTATCAATCTACACTCGCAGTCATCGTACAAACAATCAGACCTCATCAAGGGCTTCACATATATGTGCTATGATGACATCATCAACCTGTGCCCAAGAGAACTGCTCCAATTAACCACCAGCCTGATTCCTCACCAAAGTGTGAACAAACAAGTCCAGCTTTGTATGTCAAAAGGCTTTTTACCCAGAGTTTAATGCTCCACTTTTCAGACACCACAGCTGATTCTAATCTTTTATCATCCTCACTCATGCCAATTTCCAAGGTACCATCTTAAAATTAATTGCTTATTAAATCAACATTAACCTTTTGACATCATTTGCTGCCAAATGTGAATGACCATGCTGAAGGTAAAGACATTACTGAAGATTTTTTCT
>JAZGTK010003348.1:0-27697 GCA_036877625.1 Ambastaia sidthimunki | reverse complement strand
ACCCCCAGAATCTGACATTTCACACACTGCATGTCACCACAGTGCACACCCAACTAACTTTGTTCAAATTAAAACCAGAACCCATTAACCAATACAGTTTAAATTAGTTCCTATTAACAGACAACTGTTCACTTTTATAGGAGTAGTCTTTGAAAAGCATATCTGGGTAAGGCAGTTTGCTTATGGCACAACACTGACAGAGCAGAATTGAGAGCTCATATCTGTCCAGTACCTGCAGACCTGAAACTGCCGTGTGTGTTCCAGGACCACACATTATCATGGGGGCTGAATTTCCTTTATTTAAGGATAGTGAGGGGTGAAATATTGATCCCCTTATTTTTGTTTTCCTGAAAATCACAAATATATAGCTCCATACTCTGTTTCCTGTTTTACAAGCAAAAGTACCAAGGCCGGTTTTTGCTGTAAAGATGATTAAAACATGTTAGATTTGAAAAAAATTGTGAAATTTCTGCTGGCAGAAAAGAGGTGACACTGAGCTCCTAAATAATCAATAATATCAATAACCTCTAATACCACTTATTAGATAAATAACAGAGAACTTAGAAAGATAAATGACAGGGAAAATAAACACCTATTTCTGCATAAAATTTACTGTTACTGCTCCTCTTTTTTTAATTCTCCCTTGTTTACTCTTTATCTGGCCTTTTTTTGTGGCATAATGACTCAGCTAACTTGAAGCAAAGGATATTGTTGGACAAGGAAAGCTATTTAAATGCACCTCTTGTTTTACTCAAAATTCATCCTGGGTCTAGAAGAAAATTATAGTCTCAAATTAAATGAAGCCACAGAAACAAGATGAAAAACAGCTTCACTGTGTTCAGTCTATTCCACTGATAGCTAATTTGCTAAACTGACATTGGCATGTTAATTTTTATATCCTCAATATTATTTGTTATGATGGTACTGCATTTGTACTGCTTTCATATCTATTGTGAAATTGAGTTGCCAAAAATCAAACCCAAACTCAGCTAAAACAAGGAAGAAAATAAAACAATAAGCCACAAGAATTCCTGTGATTTAACCTAGTTTTAGAAGTGGTTTTACGCACATTTTACTAGTCACTCTTAAAAAAAAGGTGAAAATAATACTAAAAACAAAACAAGAAAAATATAGTTAATAAGCATAATCAGTTGTGAATCAGTTGTGTGCTGTAACATACACAGTAGAAAGTAAAAACTGACATTTGGGACACTGCTGGGTGCAGTGGCGCCCATCACAACCCTTTTACTCTGCATCAAACATTTACGGTATACCACTGGCAGTGAACAGCAAGACAACTTACTGTGTTTTGGAACACTGGCATTAAATGCACACAAGTATGTTGCTTGGTAACTGTAAATAGCTTACAATTAAAGTCCTGTATGTTGCTAAGCAAATGCAGCAAAAAAATAACTAGCAGGTAAATGGATATATTAGCTCTAGATTAAATATAGCCTCATGTTTAAAACTGGACACTGGTTTGCATAAGCAGTGTAATGATACTGTTAAATGTCTCAAATTAAGAGAAGACAATAATAAATAATAAAAAAACATTCAACATCACATTTTAAGCTAAAACTGATCGTTTCGATCTGATGCCTTGGGCTATTTTACAAAACTCCTCCCCTGCTGAGTTTATACCATTAACTCCCACACAACTAACTTTGCGTCATCACTGAAAATTAATCAGGGCTTTCCAATTCTTAGGGTGAGCTGAAAGACAAACAAATTAACACTACTCAACTTGTCCTTAACCTGTTTTGCCTTAATTATCATCTATTATTTTTCAATCTTGAAATGATTGTGTGGATGAGCAACTAGCCATAATTAAATCAGGACCACAGTATTTATAATTAAGTGGCATTTTGGAAGCATTCAGATAATTGAAACTGATTTTGAAGAGGAACGGAGGAGGATAAACACGCCTCATATTTTATGTGTTGGGGCACTGGAGATATCCTTTAGCTCTCTCTCCTGCCTTACCATATTCCGTTTAAACATATTCCAGCCTCCGATTGCATTTCCCTGGACAAACTCCACATCTCAGAGAAGATTAATTAGAACAGCACAGCAGTCTCTGCCTTGTGCTTCTCAGCCATCCTTTAGATTTACTGTATTCGCAAACCTTACAGTAAAGAAACGAGATGGTGATTAAAAAACAAAAACAGTGTTACCGTTTCGCTAATGAATGTTCCCCTAGTAACACTGAGAAAAGTTGTAATGTAGCTAAAAGTGAAACTGGTGATGTAGATTAGACATACAGCAAATGGGCTTGATTAAAAAGATCTTAATTATCCAAACAATTACAGATATACAACTGCAACAAGAGGCATTCCAACTACAAAACATTTTTTTCCCTTTTAGCTTTTCTTTATAAATAATCAACAACGAAGCATAAATAAAACCAGCGGTCAATGAATTCTTATGAATCAGCTATTCTTAATAAACCAGATAGACAAGTGCTCATCACAGATCAATATCTACAGCTGTGTCACAAGGTTACTTTGAACAATTCTAAATCAGTATTTAGCATTATAAGAACCAAGGCATATGCCAGCTCCATAAACAATAACACAACATGTATCTTTAAACAGCATATTTCTGTTGCAAGGTTTGCTTAGCTTCAGCCACTGGTGAACGGTTACCACAGAAACGGGTGCCAAATAATTCAGTAGGTCTATGTCAGGGGTCACAGCTCCAGGGTCTGAACCTGAACGACACAACTAGTGCGAGACGTGATAACATGCAACCACACACACACACAAAACCATGTGTTGTTTTTGCAGAAGATCAGTGGTGCATTGTTAGCAGAATCAACACAAGTCTTATAAATCTGCTCATTTGTGCCACACTTGTTTCTGTAAGCTCCATGAGGTCGATAGGAGGCGGATATTTTTATTTACTTAGTCTTACATAAATTACTCTGCTGACATGCCTGTTTGCTGAGGTTAACTGCTGACTGACATAGACAACTTCCAATTAATCTGATTTAATTAATTGAAAACTTAATCAAGTGACTAGTCTTGTTTTATAATAAACCCAAAGGTTTCTTGTCACAATTTTCTACTATCAGGAACCTTTGTAGTTGGCAGATGTACCAGCCTTACAAATCAGTGTCAATCAGCAACTTGCAGCGACAGACATACATTTTTTGATTGTGATTATTACCTCAGCAGATACCACTAAGAAATCATTGTCATCAGTAGAGCCATCTGATGATTAAGTGCCCTGTGAGGCTACGCCACTGAGTCACAACCTCCATCCTAACAGTTCATTTGGCGAGAAAATTGAAATGTAATCCACTGGAGACCTCTTTCCCCCAGCAACCTCAAAAATCATTCTGGTCTGCACCACTCTGGACAGAAATACAGAATTAATCCCATAAATCAAGCATCTCCCTTAGTGAGTGCAATGCTTTGAACAAAAGTTGTACAATGGTCCCACTTATATCCATCAGAAGAACACAGCAGATGTTCTGTGTAATACACTGAGCTATTCAACATGTATTGGAATTCAGTTCATGAACTGCAGTGAATAACGTTAAATATGCATCTCCTACAGATTTGTGCTCCTGTGCGTTTTGTGAACAGGTATGATTTTGGTGAAAATCAGGTATGAATTATCATCAGGTCTGTAATCTGACGCTTGATGGTCGTGGTAAGGTACCTTATCA
The DNA here is from genome assembly GCA_036877625.1 of Ambastaia sidthimunki. Lineage (NCBI taxonomy): Eukaryota > Metazoa > Chordata > Actinopteri > Cypriniformes > Botiidae > Ambastaia > Ambastaia sidthimunki. The sequence goes on along the minus strand of JAZGTK010003348.1, from coordinate 24,024 downwards.
GACTTCTAATGGGGTCACTTGATAATTATTTGAATAATTAGAGCCGACTGCCCCCTCTGCCAGAAATATAAAAATGTTTGATGCTGATTGAAGTGCATCTGTGCTGGAACTATCTGCAGCAAACACCTTAGCTCCTGATTTGAATTTCAGTCAAGCTAATGGGGACACGGGATTGTTGATTAGACCATCTGAGAGCAGCTTTCAATTGCTGTCAAATGTAATATCTGCATGAATGTACTGTATGAATCTGTAACCAGTGCCAGTTCCATTACATCCAAAACCAGCTGAGAGCATCCTGCTGAAACTGATCTACCTGCAGAAACAGGGTGATTTACATTTAAAAGGAAAATAGTGTGACCTGAAAACACAGTAACATTTCTTACTACATTGTTAGTTTACAGGGATTAGAATCAGTCGAATGAAATACTCTGCGGTTTTATCTCCATCACGGCACAGCTTCAGATTTTCTATGTATCATACTGATAGAACTACTGTATGATGTGATGTTCTCCGGGCTGATGTGCTGTCAGAGCTTGTGGTATTGTCTCTTTTAGTCATTCATCAGAGCCATTGCTCAGTGATGGATAGTATTCTCTTTGTTTGGAAGAGAGGCACCAGCTGTTCTCACACTCAAACACTTTCTCCATTTACCTTCATGCCCTATCACCCACATACATCTGCCAACAATAAACTAGCCAAAGGTCTTAGAGGAGAAAGACAGAGAATAACATAGAGGGGCGTTCAGATGGTATTTCTGTTTTATTTTTTGTAGCGTGGCCCATGCAGAAATAACATGAAGCCTGAGACCAGAGGATATGTAGTCTTTTCATGCAACAGTGAGAGCATAGACTCAGAATACCAATTACATCCAGGGTTTTAACTGAATCGTTAAATATGTTACCTACTGCAGACAGCTGAACTCCATCATCCACTGGTTTGTAAGCAAAGGCACTGAGGCAGATATGATGATGCCTGTAGGGAATAGGGATGCTGACAGCGGAGATGAGAGGATGCTGAAGCCAAGCTAATAAATACACCAGAGATGCACTTTAAAAAGCACGTGTTTAAATAGAAGCGTCGTGACGTCTGGCTCTCTTAAACACTGTTGATTCCGTCACAGAACAACCGGATATCGTTATGTTAACGGTAATCCGATGTTTAAACGAAATCCTGTTTTCAATTCTCCATTAGGCTATACAAAATCAAAAAATGTTTAGTGGTTGTGTTACGAAGTGCAAATGCTATTCATTTTGCTAAAAGAAGATGATAAGACGGCATTTATTGTTGTTACTCAAACGAACTTTATAAACGACTTCGCGCACAACTTCAGTCGTTTAAAGCAGCGTCAGCGTCATCCAGTGCGCTTGACGGCGGCGCGAGCGTTTGGCATTCATGTTGTAATAATCGATTATTATCAAGATAATTCCTCTGTTTACAAAATCTGTTTACAAAATCACCGTCTACTTACCTGTCATAACTCCATCGACTGTATGACATGCTCCTATTGTTGCTCAGTCCATCCATGGCCATTCGCGGACAAACAAACGCTTATATACTACAGCGATGGAAAGCCGTATAATGTTGTCGGTTTCTTGTGTTAAATCCTCCGTTCACAATAAACGTTTTCAGACGTTTTCTACAGGGGAACTGCCAGGGCTAAGTGAATGGTTTGGTTGGGGGCATTGAAATAGGTGGACTGAACCACTAGCTGAGAGAGGGGAAGTGATTCTTAAGTTGTTAAATTAACCATGTGCACACACGTTTAGATTCATTTTTAATGGTATTTCATTACAACGAGATCCTCATTTTTCATTTTCAATTTCATTCTTTAATATTGTAGATATTGCCTAATGGCTTTTCTTTCTGTTCTTGGCTAGAAAGTAGAAATTAAACAATACATACATACATACATATAAATAAACATTTTAAAAAACATTTTGGTAAGGAGACCTTTGCACAGTATCGTACATTTATAAATAATACATGTATAAATAAAAACAGTGTGTTCTTCTCAAGGTGCATGCTGGATAATAGTAATTACTACCATGTACAAAATACTTCCTGTTTGATATTTTTAAAAGGTTACAAGATATTCTCCATCAATAATGAGGCTGCATATTTAAACAGAATGTGTGTATTTTCTGGAGCACTAGCATGTGCTAATGTGCACAAGAAAATCTATGAATAAAGAGTAAAAGTAAGTAATAGGGATTTTGCTCTGAGGGTCTTGCCTAAGATCTATATTCCTTGACCAGACCACAGCACGGATGAACTGAGAAAAACACTTCTGGGGAAAAAAAGGCAGGAGGTCTGGAGAGTCCAACTGTCACTCAGTAAACAAAGGAACTGATTCTGGGGCCAAATTCAGTAACCCAAATGTACTTAAGGGAATAGTTGCAGATAATGTTAACCCAAACAACAAAACGTTGTTACCCAAACAACCCAAACGACAAAATGCCAAATAGATAAAATGCAACAAAAAGGAGGGGGTGAAAATGAAATTACAGAAACATTTATTGCATTTTTTACATCCGGATTATATTAGCATATTGGTCCTTTTCCGAAGAGCAAATAATTTTAAAAAGACCAGACCACTGGTAAAATTGTTAAAGTGATCAGTTTTTTTGTTTTTCTAATGATTTAGCATATTATAGTAGCTGGATTTTAAGTAGTGTTATTTCACCTGACAGTTCATCTTATATCAATTGTTGGCATTCACCCTTTCAAGCTTTTTAATGCTGTTTATTGATCCAAAGGCACACAGTTCAGTTTAAGAACTCAACTTAGCAACAGGATGCTGATTATATTATTTTGATCAAAGACACACTTTCAGTTCCTAATTTCAGCAGTTGGAGAAAATAAATGAATTTGACTTGGTTGTCATAAGGGTTGCAGCATCAGACAGGCATGTGGTGTGAAAACAGAAAACAAAAGGGAAAATAAGCACCCTTCTCTCATCAGTGATAAGCACACCATGCATTTGAACAACACAATATATGGACCAGCTTGGAAGACAAAATCTTCTGAACAAATACTCAGTCCTTCCAGTAATATCCATTTTAGGCCAGGATCTTGGCAGGAGCCCTATAAGATCCAAACAAATCCAGAGACCACTATCAATGTTCTAAAGAACAAAGTTCCTACCAGACTTTTGTTCTCCCATAACCAGTCTAAATTGTCAGCAGGTGTTGTGATTATTCCATTCCACTTGTTTTTGTGAATGTGTTTGTGCCCAGGGTGAAGCTGAGGTACACAGAGTGCTCACCCACACACTGTGTGTACTGTTGAAAAATATGAACAAGTTACAAAGCAAGGAATCTCTACTTTCAGGAGTATTATTTTAGTAATAGGAGTAATATTTACTCACACATTATGTCACAAGCTCTGTACAGTGTAGAAAAACCGATGCCCAGCTAAAAGTGGTTAAACCACAATGGCCTTTCATGCATTATTCATTTTATGATTAAATGTGATTCAAGGCCTCTCTGTAGACTTAATGCAATGTTTTTTTTTCTTCAGTTTTCTTCCCCTGATGACATCACAATTGTTCAAGCAAAATTCAGAAACATGAGGATGTTCGGAGAAATTCGGAACACATAAACAAAAACTTCCATGAGAATTTCATTTGAAAAATGCCGGATGTTAACAGCTTTTTGGAATGTTTTTGCTAGATGTTGGAACATGGCTGCAGGTATTTGCTCCTTTTTTAGATTCAAAAGCATCAGTGAGGTCAGCCGATGAGGTCTGACTCACAGTCTGCATTTAAATTCACCCCAAAGGTGTTCAGTGGGGTTCAGGTCTTGGATTTGCTCAGGCCAGCCAAGTTGTTTTACACCAGACTCAGTAAAGGTTATATGGACTTTGTTTTGTGCACATTGGTTTTGTCAGAAAAGTCTTTCCAAGCTATTAAAAGTAGAGATTTCTTTTTAATGCTATTAAATGCAACAGCATTAAGAATCGTCTTTTTGGAGTTAAAAGCTATAAGCTCAAAATTGTATATAATCATAATAAATTAAAATGTAAAGGGGGGCTCTACAATTAAAAAAACATTCTGACTGAGTGTAAGCTGAGGGTAAACTATCACAGTGCCTACACATTCAGATTTACAACTGCTACTAAACAGCTCATATAAAACTGACCCAAATAGCAACAACTCTGTGTAACTGTCCTTAACATATGTTGACTTGATTGCCTGACACTTTAATTATATTCCTGTCAGCGCATAAGTGTACAAGAGTATTTCCAGAACAAATCTTCTAATTACAGAGTGTATATTAAGACAACATGGCTACTTCCTCCTTATGCACTTGTTTAAAATTGTACCTAAAATACACAGCAAATTTACTAACAATTAAAACATGTTTATGCCATAGCTTGCCATGCTAACTAGCATCATCCTCCAAGAGATCTCCATCCTCCAACAAAAATTTCCTCAGTAAGGAAAAGCAAAATAATGTATCACAGATTAATCATAGTTTTATTATAGCACGAGAGGCTATACAGGGGTGGCAAACACAGTATAGATTAGATGCACACAGATTCTACTATGAAAAGGGAAAGTGACGCACTTGTCCCATTGTGTTCTTCTGTGCTTCTGTTCTTACTAGCTAAACCTTGACTTACGCTAAATAGCATAAACCCAATCAGCATTGGCAAAGCTTTCCCTTGATCAGTTTGCAGTTGACTGGTATTAAGGACAAGGTTTTTAGTTATGGAATATGTACCTTGACCTTTGCCTTCACCAAAAGGCATCTGTTTGCAAAGCATGAATCACTAGACATGCTTTCATTGGTGGAGATGCACTGCATTGTGGGATATGTGGTGGCTATTTGGGAGGGTTAGAAGGGGGTGGTTTAAAAGATTGAGAAGACTGAGAAGCAGAAAAGGTCCTTGACCACATTTCAACATACATTGGCCTTTTTCAGTTAAAAACAAACCAAGATAATTAAATACTCCTCTTTACATATACACATAGTTGTGCCGCGAGAGCATTTTGTTCACTTACAAACATATAAAAATACTCATTAACTAGTCTGATAAGAAAATAATGTATAAAAGTATATAGTAAAAACATTAATCATGTCCATTCAAAAGATCACTTCCATCTTTTATCTTATAATACATGATGATAAACACAAAACTAAAGTAGTTTATTTGTATCCCTCATACAGAAATGCACAATGAAGAAGGAAGACAAAACATAAAATGTGACATGAACGATTGGAGTATTAAGTCACATGATTTATAACAAAATACCAGATCTATGTGTGAATGGAGGCATCAACCTCTCACTGCAGTCAAACTGTATTAAAACAGAGCACTCATGAGGGAATGTGGATTTCTGGTGACACAGTCTTGCGTACTTCTGTTAGATGATATTAAAATGCAGGAGAAAATGACCCCAAAAGATGCATTTTTCTCTGATCATATATAAGGTAAAAAACTTTAAAGATGGCAATGGTGTCAGCTGTTCTTCTGTCCCCTAGCAACCGTTTCCTTGCGCTGTTACGGTCATTTACATACATTTTAAAACCAATACAAAATAAAAGCAGTGTACAAGTGAATTGAAATATAAGGCCAGAAAAAAATTCATTTCAGAGACTACTTCTCTATATCATCTGTTTTAGTGGGGAACCTAGCACTGAACAGAGGACCTATTGTGCACTATTACCGAGCAAGCGAGTGTAACAATGATGTAAAAACAGTGTGAATGCAGCAACCTGAGTCTGAAGATAGTCTGTAGAAATCTGAGCTGAGAGTTAAGAAGGCATGAACATCTGGCTACACGTATAATACAATTCACAATCTGAGATCACAGAACAAAAATCAAATCCATACATGCCAAGAAGCCTTACAATAAACATCAAAAGACTGATGAAAAATCTCGGCATCTTGGCCAAAATAAAAATTAGGAAACCAATTTCACAGCTGACAAAGGGAAGTGTTTGCGTAGCATTAGAGGCTATCTATGTACATATGTGAGTACGCTGTTTTAATGCATGTCTAAACAAGCTCATCAACCTCACACATCATTATAAAGGCAGTCTCAACTGATACAGATCTTCACTTATGTACAGTTGCTGCTTAGCATATGAAAGTAAAAACAAATATGGCACGACACACACACACAAAGCTTCAGAACATCACCTCACACAAGATCTCAAAAGATCTGTGACTAAAAGCGTTACTCGTCAGAAATCCCAATGATGGTCTTTTGAGCTTGGCAAAAGTACAAATGTCTCAAGGCAAAAAAAGAATTCCTTCAAAATATAAAAAAGAGATTGCGTGTGTTTATATAGCCAATTAATAAGAAGCAATGTTTAGTGTTGGGGCACAATTACCATATTCTATTCACAATGTAAGTCGCACTCTAGTTAAAGATAGAATGATGAGTTTGATCAAGATTTTGTCAGTTTGGTTCTTCTAGTAGTGAAGTCCTAGAGGCCTAAAATGCCCCTGATAAGGCTATGAGGGAGACTGCTGTTTTGAAGACATGCACATGTAGAAAGGCAGCGAGTTCATCCACACAGGATGTGATGTCAGAAGGCAGGGTGGGGGCGGGGACTGGTGACAGCAGCTGGGTGAGTGGCGGCAGTGAGAGGTCAATTAGACAATCACACAGTGGCAGCCACTCTTATCCTTCTCTTTGCGCGTAGGCTCTGGCGAGGGGGGGCACTCTTGTTCTTGGAACTTCCTGAGAAATCAAGATGTGATGTGACAATTAAACAAAACATGCTTTATTTGTTCTACAAATCTTTCAAATTAATACCTGCCTGTACTGGCTTTACATGTCATACAAGCTATTTAGTTTCCATAGTTTCCAAATGTATGTCTACTATATTTCTGTTCTGACTAAAGCCACAAATGTGTTATTAATCTAAGAATAGCATACCTGTATATTATTTATGCAGTACGAAGTGTAGCCTTTATTGCCAAAATGATTCGACGCACTGAACTTTCCAGAACGATAAATAAACAGACGTGATACTCTCTATATAAATATTTTGATCTAATTATGATTATTAGCAATGCTAATATTAAACATCTTTTTCTTTCATTTATAAATAATCAAAAATATATTTTCAAATTCTTTCCTAAATATTCAGTTGCACTTACACAAATTTCCATTAAAACATAAACATACTAATGTTTGAAATGTTTATCAATGCATAATGCATTGTTCCACACACTATTTACTGTACGTGCTGCAGTACACCACACATTCTGACTATAGCCTGAAGTGTTATAGCTGTGTGTGTACTGCCATCATCTGGTGATACCACAACACTGGGAAAACAACCCCACCTTATGACTCTAACCAGCTCGTGGAAAGCCTGGTCTACATTCATACGGATCTTTGCAGAGGCCTCCATGTATGTAACTTTGAGTTGTCGGGCTAGCTGTTGGCCCTCCTCTTGAGTCACCTAAAAAAATACTGATTAAATTAATTGATTGATAATAATTGAAATAATTGATTAATATTGAATAAAACAACATCTTTATTATAAACCACCTTTCACAAAGGTGAAAAGTAAGGAAACAAGAACTGCTTACAAATGAATTAGTCCTCATCTTTGATTGATTAACCCCCATTTTTGGTAATAATTCCACTAGGTGGCAGTGTAACACAATGTGAGTGTATCATTACAGCAGAATGCACTCAATATCACCACAATCTTTTATTACCAGCTCTGTCCCTCTCTCTCTCTCTCTCTCTCTCTCTCTCTCTCTCACACACACACACACACACGTCAGCTTTTCATTGATTTTCAGATTTCAAGTGACATTATGCTCCCTGTACAGCATAGATGTCATTGTGTTATTTGCAATAGATCTGTATAGATCTACACACATACATACAATTGACTGTAAAGTCTTGCAATGATTGAAGTTTAGGAAAAAAATATTTAAATGCTTATTCTATTACTCATTCAGTACAGCTGTCTCAAGCAAAAGCACTTAAAGTGATTTGTGCCACTTACTTGTCTCTGTTGCTCAAGATCGGCTTTGTTACCCACTAGAATCATGGGAAACTCATCCCGGTCCTTCACTCTCAAGATCTGCCTTTGGAACTTGTAGATCTCTTCAAAGCTAAGGAAACAACACACGCTTATTAACAAAACATGTAAACAGCTGTAGAGCTTGTGATGGATACTATACCATGGAAAGTAAAGAATTTTTACAATTGGGCAAACTATTGTTTTAAAATAAGCAACTGTACCTATGCCACACAATATTCTAACACTGTCTTTACAGAAAAGTTTTTGCATTTTATTTTGATAAAAGACCATTTTCTGTAAGGAGTATTCTCAGGAGTCCATTTTAGAAGGTTTACTATATTTGTTAAAATTCTGGCCCTCACCAGAAGGAAGCTTCATCATTATAATTCACAGGGGCCACAACTAAATTTCTATAGCTGGGCTCTATTTTCCCCAGCCCTAATTATAAGGCGACACCAATGAAAACATTAGCAGACCCCCTTTGTCACAATTTCTAGCCAACGGCCCTGCTCACAAGTATTAAAAACAGATATTAAAAACAAGTAAACACCTACACCCAAAAAAAAAGGTTCTTCTCATCATAAACCTTAAAACAAACAGAGACAGGCAGCTACCTCCCTCTGTCTCAGGCCACGGAACTGCATTACAGCACATATAATGACAGGAGGTCACTCAGTTTTCATGCTGTTGCTATAAACTCTATAATAATGAGCTACAAGCAACTACAAGCCATCATATGTAGAACAGCGTGTGTGTGAGCTGGGGAGAGACGTTGTTATGGGGTCTCTGTTGATTCTTACGCTAACAGTTTGAGGAGAGCGGAGCAGTTTAAATGTCATGCTGGAGGAGGAAATGCCTGTCAAAGACTCCAGAGACACTGCGAGAGTCTGTTCAGACAGGCCTGTGCCATCAACGCTGAGCAGGGTAATGTAAACGAAGGAAGGAAAGACTGTTTACAGCATCAACACAAAATGGGAAGGACTCAACGTGGCACAAACACACACTGAATGGCTTTTCACGGTATTTGCATAAGGCTGTGCATTTCACAAAGACAACACAGTCGCAAATAATAGCACACCTCTACATTTACATAGGAGACGGTTACAGAAAAGATGAACAGAGGCAGGAGAGATATTTGAAAATGAAGAAGACAAAAACAGGATGAAAGTGAAACAGAGAGTTAATGTGGGGGAAAGGGGAAGAAAGTGTGAAAGTTAAGAGAAAGCATGAGTGAAACGTTGCTCACCTTCCCCGGTCTGTGACAGAAAAGACAAGAAGGAAGCCCTCCCCTGTCCTCATGTATTGTTCTCTCATGGCTCCAAACTCTTCCTGTCCTGCTGTATCTAGGACTAACAAACACAGGGCGGCCATGTTAGTCACCTACAGACTGCACACACAGCTAAGCACTCAAGAAACCAAATTAACACCACCATAATATTGGTTTGATATAAAATGTGTTTCCATTATCTTATTTACAGTACTGTGTTTTAAAAAATGTTTTAAAGATGTTTCATTTTTCTTGTTTCAGTGTCTGTAAGAAATATCAAGACAGATTTTTAGATAAGTCACTTCAAGCATCTTGAAGATGTTTCCACAGTTCTTATGGATTTAGGCTGTCTCAGTTTTTCCATCTCTTCATGTTCCACCCAGACTGACTCGATGATGAGATCAGATATCTGTGTGGTCCATACTGTCTGTTGCTGGACTCACTTTCTCACTTGATTATTACAGTGAGTGTCTGGAAATCTATGCTGATATTTCAGTACTATATATTTTTTTCTGCATGTTTTACTAGATGAAGGTAAAAGAATTTGCTCAAAAATCAGTATGACTTCTATGCTACACAATTTCTACTTTAGCTCAAGAACACATATTTATTCTGACTCATCAGTGCATACAGAACTGAGCTGAATGTATACAGAATATACATTATTCTAATACAGAATATAGAATAATAATGTATTCTTCTGTAATTTATCAATTGACCTCTCTGGTGTTTTATCAAATCATTAAGTGCTTGATATTTGTGCCCAACGAGAAGTTTGCAGTTCCCCTAAATCCATCAGTGTCACTTACTGTCCAGCCGCGCAGCCCTCTCATCGATCACACACTGCTTTGTGTAGGAGTCTTCAATCGTGGGGTCATAGTCAGTGACGAAGTATGACTAAACAAAAGAAGAGAAAAATCACAAGGTCACGTCATCATATTATGGGAGAGTGAGGAATCTTTCTGTTGGCTGTGTCCTGAAGCTAAAACATGCTCCCTTCACAGGCAGCACATATATAAGGGCATAAAGACGTGTGAATGTAATTATGTGCAATGCTTTGTAGGCATCCTATCTACTAAAATGCCTTTATTTCAGATTATCCTGATTATCTAAAGATCATTTCAATTTGTTTTAGATCATGAAACATTGTCTAAAGTTTGGAACCAGTCCCCAATTTTCATTTTTTTCAATTCAATTTTATTTAGATTGTACTTTATAAACTATTGCATTGCTTTAAAAAGCTTTATATATAATAAACAAAAAAACATCTTATTACAGTAACTGACTAGGCATTGGACACACAGTCTACATCTCTCCTGTTTTTAATGCCAAACCTCACTGACCTCAAATTTGACTGGGGGAACTACACGCGTAAAGAGTAGCATTTGTTTTGAAAGCTGTGCTAAATAAGGGTCCAACAGAAATAAAATCAAAGAGGTCAGCCCTTGTGTATATATTGCACAGACCGAGTTCATGTCAACAGTGTATCTGAGCAGCCCTCCGTTTGTGGTTGGTAATTACGGTAATTAACCGCAAACGCTAACATTTTGGCTCAATGTTTTGAACTTTTTTCCTCTCCACAGGCTACAAGTTTCCATGCTAATCTAAACACAGTATCAGTTTGTGGGGGAAGGAGGAGTCACAGGGATGCATTTTTGACATTTTTCCCATGTTTTGTATGCCTCTCTTCCCAGGAGGCTGTTTAAGTGATGACAGCTGAACGTTATGTTGAGGCTTGTTTCTGTGTCAACTGAACACATGATCACACACACACACAACAATACCGAAGTAGTAGTTTCTATTATAAGTTACTGTATATGATGTTGCTGCAACCATCTGTTTTTAGCAGCGAAACGAGAAGTATTTCAAAACGAGAGTCCGGTTTTGCTTTGTTCTTCTTTTTGCATTAATCATTCACCTCAAAAGAATAGGCGAGTATGGTTTTAACTCTGTAGAAGTTCTTTTTGTTTTCCAGTAAATATATGTAAACCTTCTTAAAAAAAGAAGAACTATTTTAGAAGCAAAATAAGATTTCAAGACTATCCGTATCTTGTGTGTATAGTGTATTTTAGTGTTGTATAGTGCTGACTGGTGTATTGGCTGATTTGTATTATAAAACAAAATGTCTATAGCAGCTAGAAAGGTGCAGTAAGCGATTTCTGAGAAATCTTGATATTTAAAATGACACCCCAAACAAACACTCCATTGCAAGTGCACAAGTAAACTATTTGCTTTATATGAGAAACTCTGTTGAAACTGAGTGAATGTATCATGTATGTTGGCGTTTGAGCCCTGACAAAGAAGCCGTAACTCCTCACTCTCCTTTCTCAGTGATTCTTTCACACAGTGGCTCCTCTGTATGCAGCGTGTGCAAGACTCCATCACGTCCACTTTCCACTGTTCAATAATTCATCAGCAGCGCTGCATATGCAGTCGACTTCATCACTCACTCGTCTCAGTGGATGCAGGCAGGATGAGGCGGGACAAGCAGAAACAGACAGACGGTTAATTCCAGAAAACTCACAGTCTTACGAGTGACACGTTTGCATCTCAGTAACAGACCTGAAAGTCTGAGAAAAAGGCCTCAGAATGAGTGTGCATGAGTGATGGTGCTGCGATTGAGTTAGTGTAAAAGTGACACTTCAGAACTAGATAAGTGAGAACAGGAGTTTAGAAACATGAAAACATCAATCAACATGCATGAGGCATTGTGGGAGTTGCACTTTTCCTGCAGAGCAACACCTCCCAAACCTTCAATGTCTCTGATCACACCAGCACCCCACACACACTTCAACACAAAAGCTGTTTTAGTGAGAACCTTTTATAGACATGGATTTCATTCCAAAAAAAGAATATTTACTATATTTTACTGCACAATGCTCACATAAATGTGTTCACATTATTACATTGTTACAGGTGGTTGTAGTATAAAGCTCCCAAAGCTATTTTTGTAAAAGTTAAAGCAGTTGTTGTCTGTTACAATAATGCTTTTCTCAATAATATAAATTGATGCAAATATTTTTTAATCTATTGACTAGGGGTGTAATAATACACCAATGCTATGGTTTGGTTCATATTACAGTTCGGTTTAAGGTTTATGGCATGGCACCAGCAATGCTAAACACAGTAAACACTAGATTCACTTTTAACTTCATAATAAAAATACTTGAAGACAGTAACTTTAGTGTACGTGGAAATTCTTTTTTAAAGTAAAATTAAGGGAAATTCCTTTTTAAAGTTGAAAGTAAAAATTCATTGACAATGTGAACAAATTAAGTACTGATAAAGAGAACCTGTTTCTAAAACATTCATCTTCTGAGCTACATCATGTAGACAGTGTATTGATGATATGTATAAAGTATGAATATATGCATAAACATGAGAAATGTGCTATAAGGTGGTGATAATAGGGTCTGATTTGTTATTCTTAAGAAAATGCTGTATTATGAACGAGAGGTCATCGCTCCAGTGCTTCATTGATTTTAAACGTGACTGTTCGTTTTGTATCAACCAGTGTTGCCAACTTGGCAACTTTGTTGCTAAATTTAGCGACTTTTCCCAACACCATACCGACCTTTGTTCAAAAAGGTGACTAGCAACAAATCTAGCGACTTTTGGGATAAACTTTAGCTTCTTTCAGTAGATTGTACTGCACGTAATTTTAAATCCAGTTGGAGGTGCACTTTGTGAGAGAAACATAAGGTTGTCTTTCTCTCTAATAATTATTTTGCATATAACCATATTTTAAATCACTGCACAGCTGCTGTCTTTAACTTACGTTAAAGTGTTTTATCAGATTTGTCAATAAGGTTTTATAATAGCAACATCTTAGTTCCGTTCAGTCACTATATTTCATACATACAGAAAAAATGTCAATGAGAACAGCTTTATTAAGTATTTGGCTGTGCTAAAATAAAGTATGTAAACACAAAGAGTAAGAGAAAAGTGAAACAACTATTATGACAACTAATGACACTAGACAGAATAAAACTGATATAATGAATATGCAAATTAGAACATGGTGTCATTTGCCGACATTTAGCTACTTTTCAAGCAGACTTTAGCTACTTTCAGGTTAAAATAGCAACACTGGCCTCAGCTTGCTTAAAGAGAGAGAGAAAGAGAGAGAGAGAGGATTCACATTTGATTTGTTGATCTGTGTGGTTTAATTCACAGGCTCAGAAATGTTTGCAGGAATTTCTTGGATTATTAGCGCGGAAAAGAGAAAAACGTATGCAACATCTCACACTGAATTTCATATACAGCGGTACATACCGTGGGTGGTGTATTGTGTTTTTTTTTGGTTCAGTTTGGAATATTGCTACACTCCTACTATTGACATCTATACCTTTTAAATCATGTTTTCTTTGCACGCCCCCAAAGGGCCATTTATACAATTTTATCTTAAAGTGTAACTAAATAAACCCACACAAACACACTGACTGTCCGCTTTGGTTGAGAGGCATGATAAGACAGTCTGTGGTGGAACAAAGTCTAAATTTCAAAGTCAAACAATAGCTGTGGGTAGATGCTTAACAGTGCCCACCTGTACACATTTCTGACTCGATGCCCACCTGTCCTACCTCTGCTCTGTGTGACAGCACGTCTCAGCTGACCTTCATCAGAGATGACCAGCACTAACGGCTAACTCAAACAGTGGGGGGTCCATCTGCTTTGGCCCCTCTTTCCCCTCACACAAATACCCACGCACTCCACAGAAACCATGGCTTTCAGTCACACAGTATGTAGGGCTGGCCGATAAAATGGTATCATATTTATTGACAGTACAGCTTTATCAATAACACTACAAAATAATGTTTGATACATAACACTCGATAGTTTCACTTAAACGCATATAAATGTAAACGCCGTAACAGATGTAGTTTGGTTGCTTGAACAACTCAAGTATGCGCAGTCCCTGGATCATAAATCCCTGAATCATAATTTTAAAAACTATTACTCATGTGTAACCTGCAAATTTGGATTTTTCTCTCTGCTCACTCAACGCACATACACACACACAACTAAGTTTGCCTTCACATAACATTTTGCTTAAACTGTTAAATACACACAAAAGCATGTCAGAAACACACAATGTTTACATAAACAGTCTGAAATCTTAAGTGAATGTAAACAGTGGATGTGTATCAGCATTAGGTCTTAAAGTGACAGTAATGTGTCAGATGTTAAAATGAGAATCACTCGCTGTTATTGACTTGAGTTATGTAGTTGTTGTCTTAAAAGTCAACTATTAAATAGACCTACGTGAAAAATGTAATTGTTTATATTTGTATGATTATGATACATCCATTTATTATCAAGTGTTAAAATGTGAACAATTGCTTGGAGGTCTATTTAAATTGGTCCAACTTTTTTTCTGCTGGTCTTTTCTGCTTATCAATAATTATTGATACTGAATAACATGAAACATTATACTGTAATAATTGTTTTAGCTAAATTGCCCAACAGTATGTTCTCAGAAACAATGATCCTGGTACACAAATGCAAGCTCTTTGCCTTATAAACAAGAAGTCTACAATATAAACTATTCAATTTAGCAGAGCTGTTGTTGTCATGTCTAACACAAGCTGCAGATGATCTCTCAAATAAGCACTTTAGTCATCTGTCAATTCATTCAGCATTTTTTTGTTGTGTTCCAAACTCCATGAACGTTCCATAAATGCTCTCTGTGCCAAGGTATACCAATTAAAAAGTGCTATCCAAAGTTTCCAGCTGTGGAAACTCTCAGCTGCCATAACGGGTGATACGAGCCACCTGACGCAAAGCATTCTGGGACAGGAAAAGGCCCACCCCAGTGAGCCGAAACCATCAGGGCACCTCCAACATTACACTCCACTTTGGCCTAAAGGAAGGAAACTCCACCTACAGGACCAGCAGCCAGCAAAGTACAGTCTACTGGGTGATGATGTCACAAAAGAAATATTCCCACTCCACCCACCACACACAAGGACACTCCTTTCCACAGTTCTCTTTCTTTCTGCTTTTCAACACCCACCTATCCACCATCCATTCATGCGTCCTCCATCTACCCAGTGAATTCATATCCTTAAACAGTAAGTGCTTGTTTGCAACAGAACACAATAGGTCAGAGCCAAGAAGAACAGCAGTCTATGAGTAGAACAGACTGGTGTCTTTGTATTCTTAGATTAAAAAGAAGATACATATCAGTGACTGTCTCTAGCAATAAAAAAATGCCTAGATATGTGTGGGCGTGCACCAAATTTCACTCCGACTTCACTATTTACCCACTTCCTAACCAAAGACACATTTACAGTCTGTTCTGTCTGACACATATTTTAGATTTGAATCGCCTACCATACACACTGAACATAAACTGGCAGAGATCCATTCCTACCATATATGTAAGAATCAGCAGTTTCAGATACAATGGAAAATTATGCTGATGCAAAACATATTACTCCAATACAGCCTTTATTACTACTAAGGGACAGTTCGTTCTGTTCAAAACTGAAAATATTATTTAAATCAGTTCTTCTAAATTTATTTCAACCTCTACGAATATCCTGGCCTCTGATGTGAAATCATTTTCCCTTAAAATGAATGAAAAACATACAGGTTTAAAAATATAATGATTTGTTTCTCAAAAAAAACCAGACTAAATATGCTAAAAATGAATATCTCCTAGAAATTCCAACAGTGGCAACTTTATTATATAAGCCACAAGTCTACATCCTCACCTAAAGCTACATTAAAGTTGCGGTCAATGCTGACGTGGCTAAATGGGTTAAAGAAAAAAGCAAATCCATCAGAGGTGTATCTGTTTCTTACTATGCGAGTACATATGAGTGTGTGGAGTAAGAGAGTGCATATCTGGGTGACAGGTGTATGGCTCAGTCAGCTTCAATGCTGATCTGAGATCTGCTGCTTTAATTAAAGCCAGGAATTCATTACACAGCCAAATCACATCCACTCTGAGGGCACTGTGCCAGGCCTTAAACGGTAGCACCCACTTTTTATTTCTTACATTCATCCATCCAAAACGTCTACATATATCGTCTGGTGCTCATAGAATATGTTGGGAGTAGAGAAAAATAAGGTATGCAGGCAAAGCAGAAGGTATATCCTGTCCACTAGCATAGCTGGCAAAATTCCATCTTTTCATTAGGCAGTGACCTTTTAGTCAACTAATCAAATGATACGTCAAGCATACAGAAGTATATATATACCTGAAGAAGGTCATTTTACTTGAATGTAAATATAAATAGGCCACATTTTTGCAAGGAAGGCAAGTGTGCATATTCACTTATTTGTGTACTACCAGTCGGTCTGGTGGAACTATTCAGCAGTGTTTGTTCTCAGTCTTAGAGCAACAGCACTGAGCGCAGCGAACATGGTCGCATGTTGTTTTGTTCAACATCTGAATAACACAACCATGCAGAATTTCCATCTTGTTTACCATTCACTGTAGCTCATTTCCCAACAGTACATCTAGGAAACTCACTTCCCTGAGAAGGAGCTACTTCTGGAAAGGTTAAAATGAAATTTTAAAAAAACAATGCCAATTGGGTTTTCATTTTTATGTGCTTTAGAACAGTGCTGAGAGAGAGACATATTCATCTTGGAATGAATTCATCATAGTGCGGCCATACACCAGTGCCAGCTTACAGACTGAAACCACTTTCTGCAGGAAGATCTGTTGTCTTGTAGATAATAATAATGAAAAATTGGATGGCAAAGACAGGAAGGTCAGGGACACATGACAAACTGTGGCTACTAGTTTTAAATGATTGCCTGAAGCGATTGACCCTTAGGCCTTGTTTGTTACACTCTCTTGTACACTAGCCAAGCATATCAATCAGGCTGGGCAACTGTAACCAACAATCTTCTTATTCAACTTTAACAACAGTGACCTCTCGACATTCAGAGGTCTACACAATGCTGACCTCCATGCTGGCTAGCTGACGGCATGGCCTTCAGCAGCTGTCAGTAATCAAGCACAAATAGCCGTGATGGAAGGTTAACATAAAGCAGATGGACCACGCTGAGCTGGTTTCCACACCAAGCGACTGTGTCCTCCACATGGGCCCCCATTTCCCGCAAGTTTAGCACAGATTGACTAAGCCAACCTCAGCACACAAAAGAGTCTCCATTTCCTGGGGAAACGCCTTCTTTTCCCATGAGCTCATGCAACAGCCAAAAAGGTCATTCGATAATAACAATATGATCAAGAACAGGGTGCGTATAGGGAGTGATTTTTAAAAGAGTGGGGGATCACAATGTTTCTGGCAAAGGTTGTGAATAAAGATGTACTGCATCATAAGGCATAGTTTAAGTGCTTGTACAGACATCAGATGCAGAACAGATTACGACAAAATAAGTTTCAAATTTTCATCGTATACAATATCTCACTGCTGTTGTCCTCTGTAACTAATCAATTGGGTTGGCCCACATCCAAAACCTGAGGGACAAGGCAAACTTCCTGTTGACATCATGTGCTTTAGACAACCACATCACATGAACAGCAGCTGGAGGCAGAATGCTGGAGCACCAACGGGAAGACATATGACTCTCTTTAGTCCACATGTAATTAAGGATTTAAGATGGGGATCACTGATCATTCCCAGCAGTGGTTCTAGCATCTAGTCTGGAACCCCTGGAAACTTCTCCGCTGGTCTGGCATGCAAAGCTCTACCCATGGTTGAGGGAAGGTGACTGCAGGTTTTTTGTTATAACCATAAATTATTAAACTACCCACAAATTTTCATGAGCAACGGCATGACTAAACAATTTTAAGAAAGTCTTTATAATAACTCTGGATTCTCAGGGATCATTTGTGTACAGTGCATTCAGAAATAATTCAGACCCCCTTCACCTTGTTCAAATGTAGCAGCTTGATACTACAATTGTTACAATTATTTATTTTTCTCTTTAATCTGCACTTAGTAGCCCAAAATGACAACCGAAAAACTAATCAAAATTGTAGAAATGTCTGTAAATTTCACATTGGCATATGTATTCAGACCCTGTACTCACTACTTGGTTGAAGAACACCTGGATTGGTAGATTTTCTTCCATTCTTCCTTAGAAATCTTCCCAAAGTATCTTTGAACCTCAGTCAGAGAGACCATCTGGTTCTTGGTGACCTCTGTTACTAAAGCTCTTCTTCCCTGATTGTTCAGTCCTAGTTGTGCCTTCTTCCATTATAGAATTATGGAAGCCACTGTGCTTTTGGGAACCTTCAGTGCAGCTTTTCCTATATCTGTGCCTTGCAACAGTCCTATCTGAGCTCTGCAGGCAGTTCCTTTGACCTCATGGCTTGATTTTTGCTCTATTATGCACTGTCAGCTGTGAGGCCTTTTATAGAGATGTGTGTGCCTTTCAAATCATGTCCAGTCAATTTAATTTAACATAGGTGGACTCCAATCAAAGTGTAGAAACATCTTAGCAATGTTTGAGAGAAAATAGAGGCCTGAGATAAATTCAGGTGTAGATTAAAATGAGAAAATGTAGATTAATGAGAAAGAGCATAATTTAAATAAATGTAGTATCAGGCTACAGCATAACAAACGTGAAGGGGGTCTGAATGCACTGCAACAGTTTTCAATAGAAAATAGCTAGACAGAGCACAAAAAACTGGAACAATAGAACAGAATGCACGACTTGGGATTTGTTTTTACAACATTTATTAAGTTGACATGTCATCTCAAAGATGCAAAGCTTATAGTGGGGCATTCAAAGAGCTGCACTATGCATAAAACAATGAGCTAAAATATTATTTTGAACGTTGCAACTCTTTAGACAGTTTTACCACAAAAATGTCAAACATCTAAAGTAAAGCATACTGTCAACATGCTAATTAAAGTAACATAAAAAATATAAAAACTTACATAGGACTGTAAGAATAAATCTAGCTAAATAAACTAATAAACTTTACTAAACAGTCATGCCTAGATGACTTCATGACCCATCCCTATTAAACTAAACAAAAATCAAACAAATCTGCAAAAACAGATAACTGAGAATCTGTGACGTGTGTGTATTGACATTGATGACACCTGTGAATAATTTTTGAAGAGAAGATGCAGGGAGCTTCATTCACCTGAACTAGTTCAATGGTTTCTCCAAAGAGCACGTTGACATGCTTGAACAACAAGGAAAGAATCCCCACAGAGTTTAAAAGAACAGAAAGAGAGAATGAGAGAGTTGGCCACAATCCCTCCCAAGAGTTTCAGTGGCATTAGGGCTTCAATCGCTCTGCAAAAGATCAGCGTGGTCTGAACGCTTTGTTTGAACTTGCCAGGTGGCCCTATAAAGACACTTGACCAGCAAACTCCCCACCCAACACACTCAAAGAGCTCATTTCACGCAACCAGCTTTAATCGACAGCTGACCATTTGACGTAGTGCCCTATATTTTATTTCAGTTTGAGGAACTGGTTTCTGAAAAATAAAACATACTTCCTTGTCACCTGCACAGCTGGTTTTGTGCTCTAAATCACAACAAACCAAAGTGGAACTAAAGCATACATCGTTCTCTAGCACGTCATACAACATTATTAGCCTAACCGCTCATCAAAGAGCAGTCCAGAGCTTACAGCTTAGCCACCAATGTTGCTAGGCTGCCACTTTGGCCTCCACTAACTTTGTTGCAAAGGAGAATTAGAGTTTTTGTTTCAGATGGCATCAGGCCATGAATGCCAGAAGCACAGAATTTGCTTTTTTTGTTGCACAATAAACTAAAGTGAGGGACATTTCTGTTGGTGTTGTTAGGCTTAACATGCCAACTGGTCCTTTCCAAGCCAAGAAAACCAACAAATCATGATTAGAATGAACTATTCAACATGTATCAATAATTGCCTGTATCGCTTGTAACCTGTGACTCAACTAATGGAGTAAACCTATCCTATGCATGAGCTCATACATCTATCCATTTCCATGTTATGTCTTTAGAAACTGTGATAGCAATTCTTTGGCCTTACAGAAGATGATGCTATGCTGGTCTTACTTTAACCCTTATAGGAATACTGTACTAAACAAAACATAGCTTTACATTTTCCAAAGAAAAAGTGAGTACTGCCTGCCCCTGCAAGACTTAGTCACAATGGTTGCCAGGGCATTGCTATGTGATTTCTACAGTTGCCTAAGTGGTTTTTAATGTGTTGCTATGTGGTTACTCAAGTGAAAATGCAAGTCAGGCAAACAGAAAAAAAGTAATTTATTAATAGTTGGCTGAACACACAGAAATCATCATTCTTTTATTAAGATATTAAAAAATTTAAAAACGTTACATTTTGACGCAACCAGTGTAACTGGAGGGAGCGCTGTCCGGTTGTGCACACATTGACGCAAAACAGAAAATACGGCTCTTTTTTAAACGCTATCTTCCCTAAAGTATAGCTACTAATAATAAATATAAATATAAAATTAACTGTTTTTAAAAGGGTATAGCAGTACTTTTCTAGTATCTGCATAATATCTCAATAATATAGTATCGGTACACTAATAACAGGACTATTTCAAATTCCACAAAGTATGACACAGTTGGATGTGGTCATGTGTTAGCATACTACAGTCATTCAGTACTTGGAATGTGAAACGACTCGACCCTGTCACAAATGACCATCACTACAGCGGGAGAAGCAGCCCCTCGGCCCCTGTCTAATCAAACAGCCTTCTTTTATGGTTGCTGATCTTCTGCTTGACGTTAACCATCCACATGGTTAGAATTCCACTGGCACGCTGCTTTCCAGAGACAAAGGAGGAATTTTCTGAAGAACCCTCACAAAACTTTCTGGCTACGTAATATTATAATATTTTAGAAGTTAAAGGAAGGCTTGTGCGTTGTTCCAGAAAGACTAACAGAGTGAGATCTTTGCTTGGCGGGCTGACAGAAATACAGCACCATTACCGTTTTAGGCCAGCAATCTCCCAGCGCACAGAGAACAGAAATGCCATTAAAGCAGCAGACTGCTTCTAATAAATAAGAGCCAATGGCACTGCGTACCCGCTGTCCTCACAACCCCTCCTGTTTGAGAAAGTGATGGGAGAGAGCTGTACAATTCATATCCAGACACCATTTTACACTCAGGGTGGCCAATACACATGAATGAAACACTTCTTACTTCAACAAACGTCACGTTATTCTAATTTATCGTAATTCCAAAAGAATGTTGTGGTTGCTTGTGGTTGTAATAAAGTTTACTGCAATCAGAGGCAATTTAGGATCAGGTTTTACATAATAATAATTAAATTAAATGTTTGTTTCAGGTCAAACATTTTATCAATGCAAAATGTTTATCTAACCCACTTGACGTGTGCTCTGAGGCCAAGTGCTTCTAGTGGAGCAGATGTTCCCCTGTCCTTGGGGCAGGCAATGAGAGACACATCTATCACCTGTTGAGGAGCTCTCGGACCCCTGCTTTCTGTCTAACAGCCCTGCAGCAGCTGCAACACTAATGAATTCAACTCTAAACTCAGCCGTCTAAACTGAACCTGTCCCGTTCTCTGACAACTGTGCAGTCCAAGCACTTTAAAGACTGGACCATAAGCCTTAGCAAAGGTCACAAACTAAGAGGATTTCCTCCAGTAAAATGCTGAGTACAGAGAAATAATTATTTCTATTTAACAGGATTATTAGAATAACTGAGCTTGGATTCTTAAAACCCTCAATCCTTGCCTACTCGTACAGCACTGCATATGTACTGGCCATTAGATTACAGCAGCAGTTTGGTAGAACCAGTAAAAACACTGTGGTGAAGAAACACTTTTCTTCACCAAAAACATGGTGTTCACCAAAAGATTGATTTAGCAACAAATATATTTTTTTCATTTTGTCTCAAGTAACCCACCTACCATTAGCAAACATATACTATTGTGAAACCCAATTTATTAGTTTAAAACAAGAAAAAACCTACAGCTGTTGGAGAGGGTGGAGGATGCAGGGCTACGGCTGGGGAAAAAGGTGGATGGTGCAGGGCTACAGCTGGGGGAAAGGAAGGGGTATACATGCATTCATACTGAGGGCACATGAGGAATGCGAGATGGGGGGCTGACTCACTGGCCAGGCTTCCGGGGGAAGGCGCCATGAGCTCAGTGACTCAAAGAGCAGCTGAACTGTAACTTCATCAAAGGCCACTATAAAGCCACTGACCCTGTGGCACGTGCCTGTGTGGAAAATCATCACGGCAAGCAAGGCCAAAAGGTTTAAACACTGCTACACAGCACAATAAAAGAATGAAAGAGAGAGAGAGACAGTTGAGCAACTGCGATTGTCTGGCAGTGTGATATCAGGTCAGCACTTTCATAACATCTCTCCTGTGTGTGACTGTTTCACACTTGCTGCTGCAATAAATACTTGCATTGTTATCCATCCAGCCAAATAACTTTTCATCTAGTTCACAAGAACACAGACTCAGTTACTACGGCAGATATTAACTCTGGAAGTAAACACATTAAACAGATACAAATTCTGACGCTGAGAAACAATTCCTTCTGACACGACTGATTGTAATTGGATGTCGGAAACATCAATAAGCAGATCTCAAAGATGTCATATCTGACTGATAAAAAGGCTCGGCAGACAGTCCTTCTGTGCAGGCTGACAGGACAGATCTCTGCTTATCCTCTTTAACAGTTAGTATAAACTTTTAAAAGACCCTTTAGAAGAACAGAAACTAATACATAGAAAAAAATGAATACATAGCAACAACCTTCATGATTCCATGAGAAGTTACAAATATCGTTTTGCAACATTTTTTTTTGTTTGTTGCATAATGGAAATGTTTTCTCGTACAGAAATACAAAAGATGCAGTATCATTTTCTTTTTCTTTGCACAGTTTAAAGTAAAAAAGGTGCAAGCTAAGATTCAGGCGATAGATTTTTATCCAGCAGTTAGCACAAGTAAACAGGATACCTCAGAAGAAAGCGAGCCACATAAAAGCCACAGAAGTTAACGAAAAAGGCAGTACGCAAAGCAAGAGACGTGTGTGGGCGCCACTCAACAAACATCAGACAAACACAGACACACAGCCTACGTACCCTCCCCCTCCTGTGAAGACACCCTCCACATGCTCTTCTCTCCTTAAAGCACACACACATGCATACTCAAAACTCACCACTTCTCCAAAGTGTTACCCAAACCAGGGCAAAGCTGTGTTTTTAACAGCAAAGCGAATCTAAAAAGAGTGACTTCTTTTAAATGAAAACTGAAAACATCAGAGAAGAGTATTATTAGATGAGTCGGGCGTGTGTAACCTACAATAGACAGCTAAGTAAATGAGGTACACTGTGTGCTCCATTTCCGATGATGAGGCGTAACCTCCTGAGACACCGAGATGAATTGGCCTGTCGGTGTCTTTTATTAAAGAACTGGATAAGTCAGCACAGCGGTGGATAAGCTACAGCTGGGAAGGAGCGTAACCCCCTAAGATGTTTATGCTCCCAGCATCTGCCTAATGCGCTGCTTTGCATCAATGGATTACTTTAAGGAAACTGGTAGGAGGATCATGGTGAGGCATGTGGGCAGAGATCCTCTTTCTCTTGATTCAAATTAGGCAAAGTCCCCATGTATCGGTTTCTGGCTCTGGTCTGATTTAGATACTGCCACTTAGTATGAGGAAGGTGTGTGTTACCAAGCCCACTGGAATGCAGAAATGTTAAGAGGGTAACTGTTTAATGACCCCAGGCTCTTCAACCAACACTGAGCTAATTTTGACCTGTGACGTTTGTTTCTCTGGATTCCAGCACTCATTAACGTGGGTCATCCGCACAACACAT
>JAZGTK010003347.1:0-27707 GCA_036877625.1 Ambastaia sidthimunki | reverse complement strand
AGTTGGCATTATTAATCACACAGGTCTGGCATCTCTATGTGTCTGCTCAGCTTTGTACAGACACTGCTGTGTACCTACATCCCATCCCTGATGCCCAGAACAGCAATGCCAGCTCCCCTACCAAGCTGAATCTTTGTACTATTTATAACAAACCACATGGGCTCGGCGCGTGAATTAAATTCAGCAGAGCTTTTGTGTTCATAAGGAAAGTGTTGGTTTAAGTAATCAGTTGTGAGAGTAAGGTGAAGTAAGTTAAATGCTGGGGTTTGGCTGCACAATAGGACAGATTGTCAGGCTCATACCACATCCACACATACAGATCACTGCAGAAATCTCAGCAGAGTTATGCAAGATTAGAATCTTCATTCACAAGTTGTGCACACTTTTGTGTTTAACCTTGTGTGTTTGAATTACTGTAGCTAATTTGATATTGTTTTTGGTTAACAACAAGACTGTAATGTACTGTTATATCTGTTTTTCATTGAATATTCATGAATATTTTGCTTAATTGCTTGTAAATAGCGGCCATGACAGCGAGAGTAAAAAACAACATGCTTTCACACACTTGTGCAGATTTAAATCTCTCTCTGGTGAGGTCATGAGAAAATAGTTGGAAAGCTGCTCTCCTTGATTTCTTTCTCGCTCTCGATCTTATTCCTCTTTTTTTTTTTTTTTTTCCCCACTATCCTTCTCGTTCTGGCTGTCCTGACATGCTTACTAAACAGAGAACAGAAATCCCTCTCAAAGGTTTTGGCGCTGATCTGTAGAAAGGCGGAAAGAGAAACACACGCTCTCATTTTTTTCCCTTCATCTTCACTCCATTTGGGAGCAGCATAGATGTGGTGTTGTGTTATTTTTCTTTCACCTACTTGTTCCCCTGACCTTCCTTTTCGCTCACTTGACCCCATTGCAAAGAGTTATGCAAATGATAACAACTGTTCTCATCTTGAACTCTCTTCCCTTGCTCGCATTCTTTGAGAGGTGACGCTGTTTTGTTCAGTTTTGTTCTCACCGTTCCAGTGGCTTTGTGTCTTCTGTCTACAACAATTACAAAACGAAACTGGCTCTGCTAATTTTGTATTTGCGTTCCTAATAAACATCATGCTGGTGAGAACCTAAGATTAGAATTTAGCAGAATGCTGGAGCGTCGCATGAGAAATGATTCATGCATACATAACGATCTCTGTTTTTCTCTCTGGGGATCGTGTGAATAAATGAATGTGAGAAGTAGAGGAAATGATTGGAGTGGAGAGGACAGAGAGCTCTGTGTTCTACATGGCTTTTGAGATGGTCCAGAACGGCAGCTCCTTTACATTGCTTCTTGGCAACTGTGTGTGTGAGTGTCTGTCAGGGGTAGATCTGTGACTCTCATTTGATTTACAATGAAGAGGAATTGCACTGAGAAAGGCTCTTGGAAAGTGAATTTCACACAGTCAATCACATACTGAAAATGAATGGATACGACATGCACAGATCTGACAATAACTATACATAAACTAAATAAATGTATAAACTATAATATATAAAGCATACACACACACACACACATATCTTCATTCATGCTACTTGCCCTATGTTTTCCCTTTTTTTTTCCCTGTTATATTGTTCGAGTATAACTGCACTGGATTACTTACAGCTAACACATCAGCCACCTCCCAGTGGACATTAAATTAGGTCAGCGAGATGTTGATGTTGTAATGCTACAGAGGAAATCCCCATTGTGTGCGAGAGCTTTCTTTACTCATCTCTCTCTATCTCTCACTCGCTCTCTCTCCAGACTGACCACTGCAAGTTGCAACCGACATCTCTTAATCCTAATCTGAATCCCAATTCTGGCCTGGCCTCAGGGGGAACATTAGTAAATCAGAGCTCCTAATCCAGCTACCGCAAGCTGCTTTGGAAAGAAATCTGGAGCCTCGCACACAGCAGTGTATAATTAAGCAGATTTGTGTGTGTGTTTATACAGAGTATAGTATTTGTCTTTTGTTTTCATGCTATATGTCTGTAAAGTTGCAGAAATTGCAGTCTTGTACTAAGTGATGGCTTGTTAAAGTCTTATACTGCCTGGATTGGTCTAAGACTCAGTCTCTCTGGTTCAAATATTCAACAACACATTTAAATGTGGATCTTTCAGTGCTGTGTTGGAAAAAATAAGTGTAATGGAGAAAATGGTGAATTATGAATCCCAGAACTGGTGGGCACCCAGCTGCTTGAGCACCATGAGTCTGTGTCAGTTGCTTTAGGGGCTTTGTGAGCTCACATCTGTTGAAGGCATGTAAATACAGATGTGAATAGAGGATATTAACTCTAATGTAAGATGCATGGAAGCATTAAGCACACCATGGTGTGTTATTTGTTAAATGTTAACGGTTAAGGCTGTCTATAATACCTGTTTGTGATTGGTGAGTTGTACCAATGATCATTGTCCCAGAACATCAGTTTCCTGTATAATTGTGCTAGCTGTATTTCTATAGTTGTGTGGTAAACAGTTCATCTAATTAAGTTATTTATTTTAATTCCTGACCACCTACATAAGGTTATGACTAACCCTTGTTTATTTTTTTTTTCAGGCAGTTCATTCATCGCCAATTCAACTCACACTAATTCCTCTGAGTTGAAAGGGGTGGGGCATAAAATAGCACTTCCTGGTAAAGCCACCCCCATCTCACTTGGCCAAGTTCACTCTCGTAAACCACGAGCCGGAGAGGATTCTGGCAGTGGTGGAGAAAGTGGGACCACGCCCAGTGTTGGGTCATCTGGGCGGGAGCACCTGATGGATCTGACAGGAGGTGGCATGGCTGCCAAACTCCCCACTATGGCTGAACCCCAGATACGACTGGATTTTAATGAAGAGGTCATCGAGGACAGCGCCCCACGCTGGAAGAGTGAGAGGCTACAAGCAGATGGGACATTGTTAGATCTTAAGCAAACACAACAGGTCACAGATCTTTTTTCTTATGAAACCACCCCTTCTCAACCAGAGGAAATTATCACGGTCAATTTTTACAACCCTCCTCCTCATCATCATGTTGGTGACGATCCTCCCGTGTGGGTTCAGGAGCTCCAGGGAGGAGATCCGACATCCTGGACACTTTCTGATTTTTATGATTATCTGTCACCTGATTTCTCCCCCACCGAAATTTACCCAGATGAGAGCCAACCAACACCACTGGACATGGAAGATGAAAATGGACCTCTCATTGCTAGCGTAGCTCCCTCTAACACAAAATCTTTCGATGATGGTGTATCTGGTTCTGACCCAGCAGGTTCCTCAGGAGCAACCAACTCTGGTTGTCTTTCTGGATTTCTACGTATAAATGGAACATGTGTCTCACCATGTGAGGTCTACACCAGCTACTGCTTCAATGGAGGGCAGTGTTTTGTGGTTGATGGTATTGGCGCTTTCTGCCGGTAAGATGCACACATTCACATTTAATGAAGGCTAAATGTGGTTTCGTTTGTGCCAGAATCTTGAATTTTTATCAGACAGTCTAATTGAGTTTGAAGATGAAATTCTTTCCTTTGGTCAAGTTCATGTATGTTCATGGGCATCTGTTCATGGTGTGGGATTATGTTTGTTTGACATTTTATGGTGAAGCTTAGTGCTGGTCTTAAAAATGTCTTCCAAAATCAAATGTTGTTAGATTGAAAACAGATGTAGAATCTTCTGGGAAACGGTAGTGCCATCAATGACTTTGAAACTGGGCCAGGCTCATGTAAACACGTGCAATAAGCTAAGCAGGTCAGGCCAGCATTTTTACACTGTAGGTCAATTGCCATGAGGTTTAAAGGAAAGCTTTCCACTAAATACCTACACACACACTAGAATTACTGCATTGTATATGCATGTAAATGTATATATGTGTGTGTATGTATACATGTATAGAGAAGGAATAGGTCATATAGTCTACAGAAAGATGATAGCCAAATTGTAGAGTCTTTGTTGTAGGTTTGCCGGTTGCTATAGTCTAGGGGAATATTTGATGACATAACAATGTTTAAAGAGCCAGGAAAATGAGTGTCAGTGATCATTAGTCGTTGCCTTCAACATGCTTGACCCAGTACGTGGAGCAGATTTAGAGGTGGAGGAGAACAAAGCAATCTATACAAAACTCTAAAAAGCCTCAAAATCAATTGTAATGTATCTCATTCATAATCAGTTGATATAATTTTAGCACCATGCTTTGAAGTATTGTTACTCCAAGTGTGTGATTTTTGGCTACTCGAAACAAAACCAACCTCCACTACTGTCACAATCCTACTCAGACCCACACTGACCCTTATTAAACATTTGCTTTAAGGGATTTGGGTCAGAGCCCAAATCTGTTGTGTGTCTGTGTGTGTGCCTGCATATGTATGTTTATGTTCCTATACTTAAGACCTAAAGACCCTGGCCCAAGTTGGTGAGTTGGGCCATTATATTGGGTTTTATAAATCTTCATTTCATATGTTCATATTCTTATCTGACAGTGAAATGTCATAGCTAAAGAATGGCATATGGTGTTATGCGACTCCCACTGGCACACAGCTTAGCACTGCTATAAACTTCGCTGTCCAAGACTCACTCTACACTGGCTGCTGCCCAGACTCCTCTGTGCTGAACTCTACATTCTGTCTGTGGCGTTATAGCGGTTATTGTCTTACAAAAACATACTATTAAAACGCAAACATCAAACCTACACACAGACAATTTGGCCTAACATTAGCAATTTCCCAGCTTATGGAATATTCTCAGAACTTGGCTAACATGCTGTAAAAGTTCTCCAAATTCTATCAAAAAATGTTCTTGTAGTAACATTTTTAATGATTTAATAAATTAAAACGTTAAAGAAACGTTCTTAGCTGTTACCTGGGTTTCAAGCAGGCACTGGTCTAATGTGCCAAGCACGTGGCGTGAGGCTAACTTGTCTATCACATAGAGAAAGAAAGAGAATGATTGAGTGACCCTAAAAGGGTCAATGCTGTTTAAAAGGCCCTATTATTTCCTAGAGTTGATCTATCAGATTAATGTCTGTTGGCGTGTGGAGATTTGATTTGCTCCAGGTCAGGCGGGCATCTTTGTTTATGTGTCTGTTTCCTGAATTTGTGCATATGGGTGTGAAGTCCAGCCAATAGCTTACACCAAATGAATGTGTAGTAACTCGCTATACAAGTGAGTTTAAAATGGATTTTTTCTTTAGGCTAGAGAGTAAGCATGGCCTACATACACAGCAGTCATTTTCTGTGCATTATTGATTCATCTTTAACACCCTGTATTCTCTCAAACCTCTCTGTAATTTGTAGAGTATGTGTATATCTGTATATTTGTGATATCTGCTAAAGCAACATTACACTGTACATCTGTTATCCAGTTAGTACCAAAGAGTGATTACTAGTGCAACAAATATTTACTGCTAATAATTATTGCATTTTAGCAAATTCTCCAGCACTGTGTTCGCTAACCACAATTTCTTCAAATAATACAGCTAGTCTTGGAGAGGTTTAGTTCTTGAACTATTATCTAGTACGATATAATCATCTAGATAATATTAGACAAAAATCCACCAGACTTGCTTTCAAAAAAGGGACCCAAGCAATATCTAGATATCAGAATAAGACTACCTAGTAACCACTCAGAACGTCCTTGCAACATACTAATTAACATGCTCAGAACACCTTAGCAACGCCTTAGCACATATTCACAACATTTCAACATTGTGGCAGTTTTGCACACGCATACAACATCACACCTTGACTTGCTCAATCTACTTGGCCTGCAGCACATCTTTAGAAGCTAAAACTTTATTCTGATCACATCCCTGCTGCTTTATTCTCAGTGGAACAGTGACAAATACAGACATACCTGTCCTTGACTGGACCATCTGTCCCGTGAAGCAGCCGCAGTCACAGCTCATAAGTTCTTTGAGAAACTAACCTTGCTGCAAAATCCTTGTATTGATAGATAGGTCAACAGGCCAAACTCACACACTCCTCCTGTACAAGGTTTAAGCCATCTTTCCATAGCATTCATCTCTCACTCTTTCATCTCTGCACAGATGTTTGTGTCACGGCTAAATTGTTTGGATCTCAGTGAAAATATCACAAACAGCAGTAGACAGCATCTCAAATCAAACGGTCCTTTTGTATAAACAAAACACTTTTACAAGTAATCCCCTTTGCTTCTGCTTTACACAGCCAAAACCTTTTTTTTTCTGTCACGAATAAATTGAACACTGAAAATAAATAAATGAGAGTTTGTCATCATATATAGCCACCAAGGTTTCAAGTTTATCTGTGGTCTAGAAAGAATTATGTCTCATATTTTAGCTCTATATAAATAAATGACAGAAAATGGTGTTGATTAACAATGTGTTTAACTGACACCCTCTCTCTAATTTTTTATCTTCTAGGTGTAATGTCCAGGAGTTTATCTGGAACAAGGGTTCCAGGTGCGAGTCTGTCATCACAGACTTCCAAGTGATGTGTATAGCAGTGGGTGGAACAGCCATCATGTTGCTTGTTCTCTTCATGGTCATTGTCTTTTTCTCCAAGAAGTTGTACCTGCTTAGGACTGAAAACAAACAACTTCGCAAACGCAGGTGAATCTTATTGCAAGAACAAATTCTGAGTGTTCAGTTGCTGTTTTAAAGGCAAGCAAAGTTCCTTGGAAATTAGTGACTTTATCCCAGGTTTGATTTTAAATATTGATTGCATCTGAAAATCATTTTAGCACGTGCACATTGTACAATAAAATATTCAGTGTTATCATGGGCTTTAACCTCCATGATGTCATCCTTTTCCAAAAGTAGGCCAATCTGAGTATTCGAGTAATGTGACCTATATACTTTGCAACCAATGGCATTTAAACAGTCCAATTTGTCTGCAGAGGAGAAGAGAGATATTAAAGCTGCAATCTGTAATTTTTGCCTCTCTACTGCCATCTGTGTTTAAAACATATAATTGCAGATTACTTTACACTTTTCATTACATGAAGTCAAACTGACATTTCCCAAAAAATCAGACTCAACAGACTCAAACTTAATGTTTGTGTTTTAATCCTTCTCGAGAGTATCTTGCCTCATAGGTAATGTGTTGACGAACAAGTTGAAATTTTCTGTGGTAATCAACAGCATGCCACAGATGACAGTGTGTTGAACAGAGTATTTCTGTGAAAGACATGTTACTATTTCCCAAAAACTTGAACTTTCTTGTCTACCTTTGTCTCTGTCCTGCAGTAAGTGTCGTCCACCCTCAGAGCAGCCTGTTGATAACTTCTCGCTGTCCACCGTCGCAGAGAACTCGCAGGCAAACGTAAGGAAACTGTGTGAAACCCCGACTAATTTCCCCCATGCCCGTGCTTTGGCTTACTATGATAACATTGTGTGTCAGGTAACTGTCCTCTCTTTCCCCACTGTTTTCCACTGAGCATGCTTATGAATTCTCTCTCCCTCTTTCTCTCTTTGTACAGGTTGTATATTTTTTCTTGTTTTCTTGGCATGCTTGTGTGTCTTTGCCCCTC
Source organism: Ambastaia sidthimunki (assembly GCA_036877625.1). NCBI lineage: Eukaryota > Metazoa > Chordata > Actinopteri > Cypriniformes > Botiidae > Ambastaia > Ambastaia sidthimunki. The sequence continues at coordinate 20,209 of JAZGTK010003347.1, read as the reverse complement.
TCTTTTCATTAAAGGCCGGGTAGGCATTTTTTTAAAGGCTCCTTACATAATATTAGCAATCACTGTTGTTTAAAAATATTTGTATATATGATAAAATGTTCATCCAATCATTGCATTCGGACAGGATGTCCTGCTTGTCTGTCAAATTATGTTTACAGTGGGGTGTTGTAGGAGGCGTGGCTTCAGAGAGTGCTCTGAAGTGAGGGCAGAGTCTTATGCTTTTAAAGCTAGCTTTGCTTTTGCTAGCCTCTTCGCCTACCATACCTTTAATGTAAGACAGATACCTACATATATTCATCTTCAACCCATTCTCTTTGCCTCTTCCTGACTTGCATGCACCCCCTTGTCAAATGAGGCCACTGCAAAATGCTTGGCATATTGTAAAAACTTGCTTTTTTACATGCAGAATACGTTACCAGAAGCATAATTGGGTAATCAGTGCAATATTATGTGATGATTAGGTTTGTCAAACGTGAATGACCGCACTAAACCCCAACCAGTGATTTGCTTTAAATAATCTTATAGAATATCATCTGAGGCAGGATTATTTTTTGAGGTGTTGGTAGAATAATCCTCTCTCGCCACCCCACTCCCTAGAAAACCATGAGCAGATACACGTGGGAATATAAACCCAAAGAAGATTGCGGCTGTGAGGTAAGATGATCCACAAACTGACCTTCTCCCAGTGCTCTCTGATGCTCTGCTCTTAAAACAATCCTACAGCGTCTTCACGGGTGTATCTTCATAAAAGAAACTTCTTTCCTGTTTTTGAGCGTCTGTCCTCTAAACAATCATGATATAGCATTAGATTTAGCACTTTAACTCATTGTCTTAAAATCCCAAAACTTCATTCATCCTAAATGCTTTTTTGACCCTATGCATTGTGTTAGGAAAACATCGCTCTTCTATAACATCTATAGAAGTCGACAGTAACCTCCTCACATTTTTCAAAACACTAATGCATTAAGAAACCAAGGTTTGATATTTGTGTAGCACCAGGGTCCAAAATGAACAATATCGCTTAATATTAAGTTATTTGTAAAACAAAATGCATAATAAAAATGTATACATGTCTGTGTGAATAAAGCACATTGTTTTTTTCTGTTCCTCCCACATACAATCACTGCTTGTATGTTTGGTGAAGAAATATTACAGGTAGCGATTTCCCAGACATGGCACATTAAAAAAATAATTTAATATACTTATAGCGTTAGTTAATATACTTTATATATATATATATTATAGTTAATATATATATTATAGTTAATATACTTATAGCGTTAGAAAAAGAGGCAGTCACTTCAGTAAACATTGAATAGAAAACAGATATTGATATTGCATAATGTCGTGTAGACGAGGTTTACTGTCGTGACATTGTGTGCACCATACTTACAATGTGCTGATAATGTGTAGATCAGTGGAATAACTGAGAAAATAAATGTAATGGAAACAAACGGAGCTAAAAGACTTTATCCACACATCACGTCAAATATTTTGTTAACATAAAAAGTTAGTTTGGTACCGTTGCGATGGTTTTGCTACACGACATGATGTTGCCAACAAGACCAGTTTATGAGTTTCTGTTCACCATTAATACTCGTTAAATTTGTAGACTTGGACACATACAATATAATAGTTTTGTCTTCCAGTTTCGACATTTTGTTCGGTTTTAACGCTTTATTTTACAAGACGTCTGGATAATCCTACCGCGAAATACTGACTGATGTTTTTTTATTAAATTTAACTTTTAGTTTTATCGATGTCAAGAATGAATAAAAAGTTAATCTTACTTGTAGATGAAGAAACATCTGTATTTGTTGTCAGAGACGCTGTTGATAAGTTGCCCGCGTTTAAATCCGTCACTGTCTGCAGCTGTTTGAATTAACGGTTGCCCAGCTAAAGATTTTACGTTTTAAGAACGTCACATTAACGTTTCCGTTGGTTACCAAACGTTAACGTTATTTGGAAAGTTCTAGAAACATTAAAAAGTATTAACGTTATTGCTTGGTTGTATGAACGTTATTCCAACATTTTTTTTAATTAAAAACGTTACCTCAACTACTTAAGAATGACGTTTTGACGCATTATATACGTTTAAAAGCGTTCTACTGACATTACTGCAAGAACGTTTTTAATAATGATGAGAGAACTTTTAAAGAACGTTAGCCAATGTTCTGAGATTGTTCCCTGTAGGTTGGGTAATTTGTAACAAACTTATCCAGGAGCCAAACCAGTGAATAGGTTTTTATTTATTTAATTACATATTCAATTACTATTTACATGATTTATACAGTTTAACATTAACAATCATTTTTATTAAAATGATACTCTAAAACCTTTGAGGTCTAGATAGTGTCTGTGGCTTTATTTCTTATATACTGTATGTAGACTTTCCACATATTTATACTGATAGTAGTTTAGTTTTTGCTCTGAAGTTTCATCCTGAGTTTGTAGAATAAAACCCAATTCCAGATCCATGCAGTCACCTCATTCCTCAACAGAGATCCTCCATTTTGTTTGTTCTTGTTTTCAAGGCTCTGTTTACATCTGGTATTAACATCTGGTGATCTGATCACAAATGGAGCAAAACGCATATAAAAGCAGGTGGACGATCACTTGATATGATACAGGTCCCCGAGACTGATTTAAATACCAGATATAAACGAAGCCCAAGAGTGTTTCGTGGAGGGAAACACTGTGGCGGTTTTGTTTGCATATCATAATTTTGGTCTCTGTTTATATATTGCTTCACAGGATGACCCTGCCAAGGAAGAGCCTGTCAAATGTCCCCCTGAGGAGGACGAGCTTCTGAACAAGCAGAACTCGCTCACGCCAAAACTCGAAAACAACAAGGCAGCCAGTGAGGACAACGCAGAGGAGGTAAACTCACTGCAGAACAATTTGAACAACGTGTAGTACCGTCCTCCTGCCACATGCTGGCGCTGTGACTGTAACAAAGCACACACACACACCCCTGTAATTAATAACAATTCCCCAATGGTCAGTAATTTGCGCTATTAGACTAGATCAAGGAGCGCAAAATTCACAAACCAGTTTGGCACAAAGCTAGAATGCTAGTTTATGGTGCTCTGTCACTGTGTCCTCATTGCCAGCATAACAATATGAGCACCGTACCAGCACATTATCACCATCACTTTCACCTCGTCCTGGCTTGCTCTCACGCTGCATCATGTCCAGCTTATGTCAAGCTTTGTTATGCTACTGTATGTTTTGCTACGTCACGCCAAGCTATGAAACACTTGACCCAGACCCAAAGGTTTAACCTCGAGTTCTCAACCTTTGAACCTTACGTCCCCACTGCTGTGACACCTTCTGACATTCTCTGTCCTGCCTTACTTTAAATCAGCATGCATTGGTGTTCTTTCATTTAATAAAGACAATGTTTATATGGGAAATAACATAGCTACTTAGTGTTAATTAAAAAAACGTTCTTTGAGATTTGTAGATGTTTGTTGACTTATTCAGTGAGTTTGCCTGAATATATAAATATGACGCTGCAGTATATGTAAAGTTTTAAAGCTCATGTGTCTTGAAACTATTGATTTCTAATTATTTTGATGCATTGGGGTTTTTTGTTTTTGTAATTTGTTTTTGGAGATAAAAATGATAATAAATTAACCTTTTGTCAGTACACTTGAGTGCCAGTGTATTCCTGATCCCACTGTTCCTCACGCTTTTGCTTGGCTCCTGTGCATGGCTTTAGCATTTCAGAGGTACTGCTAATCATACTGGACATCTCACCCTCATAATACTGCTTCAGATGAAGGCTGTAGGCTGACTTTACACAGTGGACATGTCACATTTAGACCAAACACATAATTTTCATAATTTTCATCTGATGTGGACATGTCCACTGAGCCAGTATTAATACACGCACTCCAGTAAAACATTTGACCAGCTCCAGATGACTGTATTGCAATTATGAAGCTCAGATTGAAACTAGTTAAGTCTGTTATACAGAATATATGCAAATGTTTACCATACTCGCATAGTTTACAATATAGAGTGCAAATTATTCAGAATTTACTACAGCGTTACATAGATCTGATGACAAAAATTGTGTTGGTTGCTTTCTGCAACGTCCCCCTTATTGGTGTCCTCAGGCATAGCTTGTGCTGGTTTGACTACAATAACATTTACTGTAAATCCAATTTATAGTAACAAATGTCTTGGTAGTTTGCTCATTTGACTCTGTTCAAATCATTTAGTTTTGGAAGCATGTGGGTTTTTTTTGTCATTACTGACACATCTTGCACAAATTTATTTTTAATTGTTTTGCTTTGTTTTTTCTTTGTTTTATGTGAAATTTTGTTGTGGTTATGTCAAATATCCATATGTCTATACCAATGTTTGTGTTTCTATGGTTGTGTGTACTTGTATCTGTGCCTTTGTGTATCTGTATATGTGTGTGTCCAGGGTGGTGTGACCATCGACTTAGAGTTGCTCCTCCCCAAAGAAGCGAAAATGCACTCTGAAACGAGCCCCCCGCTGCACTACAATGTCTTTCTCTACAAACTCCCCAAGTCCCCTAAAAAGTCCCCCGTTATGCGCCGCCCTCCGGGCAGATCAGGACAGGGGAGGCCTCTGTCCCAGCTCTGCCCCAGACGCAGCTCTGAACCGGGCTACAGCCCCATTAGCACGCGCTCCCTGCCGGGAGTTCTCTCCGGGTCATCCAGCCCTCGTCTGGGTGCAGCCTACACACCTTAATATAGCGGAAGCCTTCAACAATGGCTGAGATGAAATTGAAAAACTGTTTTAAAATGATGCAATCACATATGTGACTTGACCATTACAAATTTAAAGAGACATTGATTGGTAATAAAATGTGTCTGTCTTTTGGATAATGAGAACATGGCAATAATGTATTACAAGCTGATGAGTGTATGCAAACATGAATTAGGACACAATTTGAAAGACTTGGCCTTAAATCATATATGACAAACGCAGTAACGCAAGAACACAAAGTTCAAAAAGGGAAGATGCACTAGCAGTTTTATGTAACGAGAAAAGCAGAAGTGGGAAAAAGTCTATGTGGATTTGCAGACACAAATGTCAGTTGTGTTGTGATTTTGTCAGTACATAGTTCAGTACACTGTCATTCATTCATGCATTCACAGAAATGATTCAGTGCAAACAAACCACTTGATAACTTTTGTTATTAACAAGGTGCTTTTTTGTGTTTTTAATGTTAGATTAATACTTTAACTCAGAATAAAGAATTTTAGAATTGTTCAGATCTCATTATTGCTGGTTCTTTAGACAAAAAAAACTTATCTATCATCTTTCTATGCAGGTAAATTTATAAATTTGTTTGCCCTATTTTATGCTAATTTCACATTAAAAGGCTCACATGGGCTGTGCCTGTATTTTTGTTAACAAAACTTTGTAATGCTTTGAAACAGCTCAAACTATTTCCTGCTCCGATTTAGTACATTTACATGTGCCAAAATACATGCTAGTAATAGGTATGCTAGTAGTATGTTAGTAATCTAAGATAATACCATGTTCTCTAAGCATATACTTCAGTGCTATGAGGGTGCTTTCCTACTTGAGCCAAAACCATCTTACAAAGAGAAACTGGGTCAGTTAGTCTTCCAGCATTCACTTCATCAAAGCCATTCAAAAGCATGGGGTGGCGTGTACAGACTGCTGATATGAAACACTGGGTTTCTTTGAAAAGCATTAAACTTGAGATCACTACTAAGCTATAAAAATTTCTCATCCTGAGGAAACACAGGCCATATGCAGACTCCATTTGTCTATGCATACATGTACTGTGTTAGCTCATGTGTACTTGTAACCAGACATGTCAATACTATGTTCAATACCACCCATTACGCTAGCGTGACCTTTGTGAACAATTTTGTTGCTCCTCCCCCTGACCTCTTTTAAAACAATTGAACAGAGCAGCAAATCTGGTTTTCATTTGGTTAGTCTTTTCAAACAACAAGACTCAATTTGACTTAAATTTACTAAGCATCCTTATTTTTTGTAAAGAAATTTACAGCAGGATGTGTACGAATTCTGTGGTCCTTTGTATCTAAAGCAATTGAAGCATATTGATTTAATCCAGACAGCTCCAGTAACCCAGAAAGAGGGACACATACAGACAGGCTCAGAAAACAAATGGCTGTGATTACTACACAACCAGACAGTGCCATCACATGGCCATATTAGGGCAGTGGTGCATGATGTAACAAATGAATGCTGATGCTAAAATACTTCAGTATGTACAGTAAGATCCAATAGTCTGACTAAATTGAGAATCAAGTAATTTTATTAATTTTAACCTGCAGAATAAATTGGATGTTTGAAAAACTCTAAAACTGTCAAATGTTTGTCAAATTTCTGTCAAGGGGGATGTTTTCAGATCAAACTGGGTAACCTGAGAGAAGACTTTAGATCATAAATACTGCCTGTTGCTAATATCTATGTAGTTAATAAAATCAAAAGTACACAAGCACAAAAATATACACAAATACATTTTAAAGTGTTTCCAGCAAATGCTTTATTAGGAAAGCAATGTGAACAGTATTTTTAGTCTCAAAATTGCGTGGCACAATTCAGACAAACACTGGTATCCCTCTCACATTTTTTAAGAATATAATTTCATGCTCTATGCAGCGTTAAAAGAAGTCAGTTTGCACTTGCGCATTAAGTAAACTTAGGAACAAGAAAAGTATTTTTGTATCAAAATGTTTAAGAAATAGAAAAGAGTTGCTTGCTAGCATTCACAATCACCTCTTCTTCCTCCTCCTCATCATCATTCTGAGAGTGCAGACTAAAGTGCTGTGTAGGAACAGAAAATACATAGAGTAATACAGTACACATAACAATAACAAATTGCATAGAATGAGTGCAAGAGTTGTTTATAATCTGCTTCTACATTGTAAATTTGCCATAGTGTGTTAATAAGGACACATAGAGTACAGTGCAATTCTGTGTTAGTAGATGTAGTGACGCTTATACATATGTGTAAATGTGGATTCAGGCATCACATCTTATGAAGTGACCACAAAGGATCCAAGTCACCAAATGTATCTTTGTATGGCCCCACCTGTTCATTGTTGTTTTTGTTACCGCTAATTGTGCTCTGCATGGTACCCTGACTACCATTCATGGTGTCTGGACAGTTGTTAGTATGACTGATGGAGCCATTCTGCTGTTTAGACTCGCCAACAAGGTCTGACTTCACCAGATTCTGGCTTTTATCCATTCCAAAACCAGAGGCTTCGCTTTGGGATTCGATGCTGAGATTGTTCACCTTGTTCTGGAGAGAATCCAGAATTGTACTGGACCCAGGCACTACCTCCTGAGGAAGAGATCCTCCAGAAGATTGCTGGCTTGTCTTGTCAGGTTCAGCAGGACCTTGTGGGCCTTGAGGCTCTTTACTCTGGTTCATCACAGATGAGGATGGAGTATCTGGACCAGCAGTGGGGATCTTGCTCTGGGATGAGATGTGAGAAGGTGATGGAGTAGGTATAAGAGTGCTGGCCAGTGAAGGAGGAACTGGATTGTCCATAACTGGGGCGACTGCTTGTCCTGGAGGAGCCACATTTTGAGGGCCAGGTATCTGGCTTTGACTCTGAGTGTACATGGGTTGTCCTCCTGTTCCGTTAAACATGGTGTTGAATTGAGGTGGAATGGTTTGTTGGCTCATGTGTGGTGGTCTAAATGAATACATGATGTTTTGCGGTGGTACAGCTCCTGGTGGCATTTGGGGCTGGTTGGCTGGATGAGGACCAAAAGGAGTTTGAGAACTTTGGCTGAAGGGGACCTGTGGAAACATCTGAGATCCTGGCTGTAACTGTTGCAGATTATGGGAGGCTGCAGAGACTGGCTGTGGCTGTGAAGATGGAGAAAATGAGGAAGGATAGCCCATATAAGGCTGGGGTCTGCTTTGTAGAAGTTGACCAGGATGGTTCTGATTAGAAAGACCAAACTGAGGCTGAGTTTGAGCTTGCCCTGGAACAAATGTTCCCTGAGTTTGGGATGCTTTCAGTTGGCCTGGTACGCCATGCTGGGGTTGGGTATGTGGAACCAATCCTGGTCTGTAACCCGAGGGGAGGCCGGACTGCTGCTGTGGCTGGAATTGTCCAGGCTGGATGGGTGGTAAGATTTGCACAGGAAATGCACTTCTTGGTGTGTTTGTGGGCAGGTTTTGCCCAGGCTGGGGGCTAAAGCTTTGGTACGGGGCTCCCTGTATGATCTGTTGGGCAGAGAATGACTGAGGCATGCCAAATGGCATATGGGTGTTTGTCATAGATAATTGTGGTCCTGGTACACCAGGCCTAATGCCATTTTGGGGCATTTGCCCCAGCTGTGGAGGCACATTATTACCCCCTGAAACAGCAATAGGCCCACTATGGGCTTGCAGCTGGAGAGCTGGATTATAGCCCTGAGCAGGCACCTGTGAGGTGGTTGGTTGGTTAACCTGAGGATAGACAGGTGTGATGCCTCCAGCTGATCTTACCTGAAACTGCTGTGGCAGCCCAGGGATTTGACTGGATGGAAAGGGCTGTTGAAGCCCTGGGGTTGGACCATAAGGTACATGATTTTGTGGGAGGTGGTGGGCTAGCTGTTGTCTGAGCTTTGGATCTGCGTTGGGAAATTGTGGGTTTGGAAATCGAGGAGCTGGAAATGGGCTTGTCCCTTGTGGCCAGCTAACGGGAGTTCCACCATGTGGTCCAAGATTTGGAAGTACCGGTCCTTGGGCAAAACTGGTGTTTGATGGAAGGCTTCGCAGTTCCTGGGGGAGATCTTCTCCAGCAATGAAAGAAGCAACAGAAGGACCTACAGCCTCAAGGCTGGAGGGGCCAGATCTAGGACCATAAACTTTCTGTCCAACCACAGGCTTCTGAGTAGCAAGTTTAAGAGGTTGTCCTTTTCCAAGCTCCCTGTAGAAAGCACAGAATCAAAAATTTTGTTAAAATAGCAGTAGTGTTATAAGCAATGGCCACTGTTATCCTGAATTTAAGCCTGAAACAACTTACTTCTCCAGCAAGGCAACTCGCTCGCCCTCTCTGGTTTGACAATAGGACTTGGTTTTGTCCAATAGGCTGGAGGTCTTCTTGTCCAGATCCTGGTAGAAGTTTCTGCCCTCCTCAGCCTTCTTCATCAGATCCTCGTATGCCTCAAAAGAGGCAATGAGAGACTGCACTGTGCTGTTCCATCTACAGGCCAAAACAAGATGGTTACATACACAATTGTATGGAAATAATAAAACAATAACTTACACTTCTTTTGACCACTGTCATATAATCAGAACACATACTGTTGCTCTGTGAGCGTGAGTGTCTTGCGGACAGGGGCATACTGCACGTTGGCTTCTGTCAGGGCTTTCAGGATGTTACCCTGGGCTACTAAATTCTGTTCTATATATCCCTTCAGTTGATCGTATTTCTTCAACTGTTCCTCAAACAATGTCTGAAAGGAGGACAGAGTGGCAAAGTGTGAAAATAAGTGGAGAAAAGTAGCATATATTGTACGCCATGAAATTAAACAAATCAGGTAATGGTGCAAAAACACCAATATAACACTAGCTATAATTACTATTGCAATAATTAAAACAAAGAAAAAGCAGCAGTTTCGAAATGTCATTAACCTTGATCTCAGCACGATCTGTGGTTACCAAGACGCCAGTGATGTCATCTTTATGGATAAGGTCACGCAGCTGGCTCTCCAATGAGATCCTCTGTTTTCGCATTTCATCCACTTTGTCAAGAAGTGTCTTCATTTTTTGCAAGGACGCTGCATCATCTTACAAAAAAAATAAAATTTTAACTTTTGAGATAGTAATACATTTCCATCCACCACAAAAGATCACATTCAACATTCATTATATAAGAAAGCATGTATATACTCACAGAGAGATAAACTCTTACCTGGACTCAGTTGTGGCTGAGGCAGACTGTTTCTGAGCTCCTCCACAGATCCTTGTAACATTCGTAGGTTTGGTATGTGCTGGTTCATGGCTCTGTGAAGCTCAGTGTTGGTTTGGCTGGCTGTCTGATGCACAGCTTCATATTTTTTCAGCTCTTTCTGAATCTCCTGCAGGGCTGGAGGCCTGGCCGGCAACCCCTTCTGCCCCACTACCTCCATTAAACTCTTTTCCCCGGCCTCATCTTCCTCCAGAGCACTGCGGACCTCCTCCAGAGATGAACCCACATCAGTAAAAACATTTGACAGAGCTGCAACACAATCAATTAATGTTGTCAAATTCAGAATTTTCAGAAAATTCAGTTTCCAGCATTTGGAAACTGCTAAAACACCTTTGAACAACAAAGAAAGTATCTGCCAAGAAAATGTCTTTTAAAGTAAACAAACCGGTGGATAAAAACTCACTCCAAAAATGAGACTCTCATTAAAATAAAATACATCTTTATATAATTTATTTGGCAGTATTATTTTTTTTGACATAAATCATGTGTTTGGATATATACCCTCACCTTGCATAGCCTGAACTAGGTTCTTGACAGTATCTGGTCGTACACTGAGATAAGCACATTTTTCCAACAGTTTGTCAGGAAGAGTTTTAAACACGTCTATATTATACACAGAGTCACCGCTTAGAGACTCCATGAATCTCCTGCAGAGGCAAACAATACAAAGACAAGCCCACAGAATATCAATATTTTTAAGATGAATAATACTGTACAGCATAAAATGTTACTTAATTTTTTTTTAAATCATAACCACCTCAGTAGGACATTCACTTACTCAAGGACTTGATTTTTGTCTTCTATTTTAGCCACAACGTCTCTAAGTAACTTTGCCTTTTCCTCACTAAGAGAGATAAAGGTTACAAAAAAAAACATGTATTTTTAAACATACAAAGCGATACATCAGGAAATAGACAGTGATGATAAATAACAACACTATGATGTCTAAGGAAGCATTGTAGTGAATGTAGAGACCTGTAAAGGGAAGAGGTCTCGTGGGTTGCCATGGGAACAAGTTTGGAGAAGAGGTCAGGACCGGTGACGCTTTGATCAGTTGGGGTTACAGGCAAGGGTTTGACCAATGATGCACCTGCACAGCAGATGTCGTTGAACGTGGTTATAATCATGTTTAGATTTTATCTGAACATAAAATGCTTAGTTCATGAATTGATTTTTTTAATAAAGAGATGAGAACTGTCTGTATACCTTTAACCACCGCTAACTTGTCCACATTGGGCACAGACTCGTGGTAAATGAAGTCATTGTCTTTCCTAGCAGAGTTAAACCTGACAGGCAAACGTACAGAAACATTTTATAAATTTAGACCTAGGGTGAGCCTCCTTACTGAGTCTATCTGAAGTCAATCTGAAATTCTTTAAGCATGAAATTCTGCTAACAATCAAAAACAAAACTCTTACTTTCCACCAATCACATCCATTGTGAATTTCAGAGCATCTTGTACAGAATCTGGTTGGCCCTGATAAAAAACAATAAGCACAAATGTAAATCAGAGCAAAACCTTATTTGGGGACGTTCTCATTTGTATATAGCTGTGTATAAAATAAATAGAAGCCTATGAAATGTCCCGTTAGATTGATAAGTAAATGTGATTGTGTGTTTGTGTGTGTGTGAGAGAGAGAGAGAGAGAGAGAGAGACTCTTTCTTTACCTTGGCCTGTTTAATTGCTTCATTAAGTTTATCCAGTGAGAACTGAAAGTAAGCGACCTGTGGAGAGACAGCAGTTGGCCTCATCAGAGACTGAACATTCAACTGCTTATATTACACACTGATACTTTACTACAGGGCTAAACTCTGATTAACACTTTCAAGTTAAACATTACGTAAAATTATGCATACAAACACACACTTACTGCCTCTCCATATTTCTGCTGTTCCTCTGACTGTTTTCCCATGTGCAACTAATAGGAACATGCAGAAAGTTGGTTTATGGAAATACATAATTCACATGGTGGTTTTTTATATGGCAAGATGGCTGATCTCACGTTCGTAATAGCTGTGAAGTAGCCGATCTTCAAGCTGATGAGTTTCCTCCACTCTTTCTGAATCCTTCCTGGCACACATTCAGAATTATCCAGAACCCTCAGACAGTCCTTATAATAGTCACACACCTGCAATCAGAGCCACATTAATGCTGAAGTGGCTCATCAAACACCTGCCGTGATCTTGATAGGTGACGTGCATGTAAAGAACTTTATCCCACCTGGGCACAAATCTTTGCGATTAAATGACTCTTCCTGTTGTCTAACAGAGTTTTCTCCAGGAGACACTCTTGAGCCTGTGCCTTAAAAGAAAAAAAGACAGACAGAGAGAGTTGGAAACAGATTAAGAAAGTATCGTTTTAAAGGAAGAAGGAAAAAGGGGTGTTACCAGCATGAGGCTGATGTTGATTGACAGGGCCTGGCTGCTCATGTCAGAACTGAAACTGTGACTGTAATGGTCCCTCAGGTAAGTGAAAGCCCCAGCGGAACACTGGAAATGTGTACAGGACACTTTCATCCCCTTAAAACACACACACACACAAACACACACACACACACACAAATGAGAATTACAAAATTAAAGGCAGTGTGAGAAAACCAATAATAATAATGCAGATGCTTCCATCCAAAGTAACTTAGTGAATTCAAGTTATACATTTCTGTCAGTATGTGTGTTTACCTCCTCGGATAGGCGGTTATCCAAAGTACCCAGAATAGAGTGTAAGGCACCTACAATTCATGAAAGGAACATTTCTGTGATATAAAGGCACTTGACCGGTAAGTTTTTTGCTGTAATGTCTATAGAGATGTTTTGATTGTGTTTGACTCACCCAGGTTATAAAGGACACAGGCCTGCTCATAGTTAATATCATCATGCGTGACATTTCTCCCTGAGAAAACGTCCGTCCTGCAAGCAGAAACAATGCAAGAAAACTAAAATTACTGAACTATCACAAACTTGCACTGAGTGTAAAAGCAAATACGAGCAGACTGCAACACATTACCATGTCACGGGCACAGCAGCCTCCTGGCCAGTTGCCATGGGAACACGACTCTGCAGAAAGTGCAGTTGACCGAAGTATTTTCTAAGAGTGCTGCACCCCTCAAAATCTCTCGGTATATTTACCACAATCTATGAATAAAAGATAAAGATTCATCATTACCTATGAACTCTGCAAGTTGTTATATAACTGTAGACAAATGTAGCGCCTATATAATGCAGATTTCAGGCTTCAAACCACATTTCCCATAATCCTACTGGTCACTCCTCTAACCCACCTGCCTCAGTTGCTCCAGCCTCTTCAGTGCCTCGTTGTAGTTCTCCGGGTTCTCACCATAGTTTGTATGAATGTACTGGGAACAAAAGTAGAAATAACAGAAAACTCAAAATGTTTATTTTTTGTGTTATTAATATTATTGATTGACAACATTAGTCCTGACACAAGTCCTGTTATCCATTATTATTGTTGTTAACGGTTACAGGCCACACCCATTAAGAGGTATTTAGTTAATCTAGCTCCTCCCCCAATCTGTGTTGATAATCTCAACAGATGTGAAGGAAGTAGGGCGTGTAACCCACGTGACATTGAGGTTAATGTTATTAAATATCTCATGGCCAAACTATATCAAGATCTCAGTGCTGGTTTAATGCAAATGAGATAAGTGTATGTGTGTAGCGACTATCTGTTTTTCAAATACGTAGTTTTTTCCGAACAAAAACAGACTATCAGCATCAACAGAAACGAAGACGCTAAAAAATGTGGTTTTCATATTTTTACACTTCTCACAGAGGGAGGATTTAAAGTAATGAAGTACTAAAGTAATTTATTGAAGATGACAATGCAAACATAATGTTTATCAGTGTTGCGCAACGGGCTGGATTATAGAGGCGCGTCTCACCTGTTTAACGGGGGGGCTGAACTCAAACTCCCCCGCTTCCTTCAGCTCCAGCCAAATCATTGGCATTCTCGGAACGGCCTCCATTTCACCTCCACCAAGCACTAGTTCCTCTTGACAAACCTTTCCAGTTGTTTTATATAAAAATATGTTATTTGTTTGAAGAAAACCGAGCTAGATACGAACAGGAAGCTCACCGCACGTCCGACGTTACCACCTTTGACTCTTCAAAACAAATACGTCACCGGAAATACGTCATCTGAAAAGATGTCAACTTATATTAGCTTTATTACCTTCTGGCTTAAACGTGTATTTTTATTACATTCTGTTAGTAATTTGTAAAATTGTTGTTACTTTTTGCATTTGTTGTTTAAACATTATTTATGTCTTTATTTCGAGGACTGTTTTGTAGTCACTAGGTGGCAGCAGTGGGATAGTTTTTGTTTCTGATTGAGTCTCATATTATTTAGCGCCTACAAAAATACTTTATGAAGTTCACAACAAACCCATTAATACACAAATGCCTGAACATTAAAAAAGCTGTTAATATACCTTCTCTTTAACCTTTTTAAGCTTTTCCAGTAAAAGACTCTCTCTCCCTCTCTCTCTCTCTCTCTCTCTCTCTCTCTCTGGTTATATATATCTCCTAAACACACACAAGCAGATAATGGTAGTGATGAAACAATATGACAGGCTCTATAGATCAAAATACACATACATTAAAGGATAAATACATATGGAAAAATCATGTGCAAGGCTATAAAAAAGTGACTCTGGCTCTTTTACATGTACTGTTCTCAGGCCTTTGTTGCCCAGATCTTTTGTCCTGCGTCCTTTCCTGCTAAAAGACTTGAAAAAATAAAGAAATGTCACCTATGAGCATATGTATAATGTGTGTGTGACAAGTTTCATATAACACACACACACACTTAACCACATGGAGGCTGTACTGTATGTGGATGAGAAAGTGTGTATAATTCAGACCTTTAACCTAAAGGCAAGTTTGTTTTGTGCAATGGAAAATATGTGTTATTCATTCGTTTGTTCATTTAATCATGCAACTTGAATAATTCTGGCTGTGCATTTTTAGAAAGTATCTGGAACATCTGTTGGGAGAACAACATATCTGTCTAGAACACTGCTTCTGTATTGATTGTTTAACATCCCACAGTCTTTCCTGAGCGTGAGCCCATCGTTTCCTCCCTCTTCTGCAGGGTGGGGTGCTAATCTGTCCGCATGGGGTGGCCATGACATTTACCCAGGAATTATGGGAACATAATAAAGTCTTAATCAAAGAGCCAATGACTTCTGCTATGAGATCAGGAGAGTGCAGCAAGATAAGAGGAAACATTTTAGTGTGAGGAAAAGGGAGCGAGAGTTGCATTCATCTTGCAAGTGTAACTATCCAGAAAATAAGATCCAATTTACAATTTATGAGACACGATAAGTCCATTAGCTCTACTTCGAATTCTGCATCTGTGATGATTGTTGTAAACAAAACCAACAAATTCTCAGAATCTGATTGGTTGAAATTTGGAGGTATTAGATTTGTCTCATTAGCATCACCAAGCTGGTGGGTGTCATTCGCATAAAATAAAACAGCAGATTTCAGCTTGATCAAAGGACACGGTGCCATCCGTTTGGAAAGTTCAGGGACAAGTTTAAGTGATGCAATCTTCTCGAAATCAGGTCTATAAGCGCTAATACAAATGACACGATCAAAAAAGGAAGATCAGGGAACATTTGATGTTAAATATTCAGGCGCTTGGTGGCTTCTCTGCTGTGACCATCCAAAAAGTGTATCTATTTTAATGAGTTGAAATCATTTGGCAATAATTAATAAGATGTTAATATTTCATATCTCATCACTCATAAGCCCAGCTGGGTCTTACTTCAGACTAACCAGTGACTGACAGCCCGCAGTCCTCTACTGTAACCATGGTGACACCTGGTCTCTCATGGACTCAAGACTTGGAGACTTTAATTGGAGTTTACTGAACTGAATCAGAGTTTGTAGAATTAAAGGGGCTTGAATAGATTATAAATTATATAAAAAATAAAAAAGGAAAAAAGATTTGAATGGGTTAACAAGGGAACAAAGTTTGACTGACAGTGTGTGTTTGACAGCTACGGAAGAGTGTGATGGAATGACTGATGTCATGAGGGTTGTCATGGAGATGGAGATGATGGAGGGGAAGATGAAAGTTGACATAGGAAGATGGGAAGATGACACTCCTGGTGGTGTGGCATTCTATGCTTGTGATGATTGGATGATTACACTGGCACATTGTAATGCTGTGGTGGTTTGTCAGGGAGAACACATATTTAATATTAATAGATGATAATGTGTGTAGATCAGAGACTCGTGCATGTTGGAGCACAAGCTACAGGACATGGGTTGGTATGGCAGCATTGAACGAAACCAATGAGACCTTTATTTTCATCTCTCTCTGTCTCTTTTGCACATTAAATGTTCTTTTTGTGTGCCATATTGCGTGTTGCAATATGGGGGTCTAAAAAATAAAAGTATCTTATGCAAATAAATAAAAATTATGATATAATAAATAAAAAATAATGTAGTATTTTTGTGACTAGTAGTGTGGAAGAGTGTGATGGATACACTTACCAGAACATGCTCTGTGTTTGTGTGAGTATATAATAACCTGAAATCTGGGTGTATATGGTTCTTTGAGATTGTGTGTGTGTGACAGCAGGGTGTCAGGACTCTTGTGAAGAAGCAGTCACACACAAGGTCAGCTCCAGAGAAGCTCTTCTCAAAGGTCACCTTCTACACACAATGAGCAGGAGCCAGAAGAGATGAAAGAAGGCAGGAGACGAGTAGAAGATGCAAAGAGAGAAGGGAAAATATGGGTCTAAAAACACAGTAAAATGTAACCTGCTTCCACCAATGAATATATCTTTAAAGTGGCCATCTTTGACCTGGATTAGCACTGCATATGCTGGTCGGTCTATCTCCCAGCATTCACCTGAGATGCTTTACAAGATGTTTTGGACTTTCTGCTTAATATCTGGCCCAACTTAAAAAATACAAATTGTAATTGTAACTGCAAAATGTCTCCTCTCTACTGCCATCACTGTTTGAAACATGAAATTGCATTATGGTTCCTGTACAGACTTTTCATTAGGTATGTTAAAGCCAAATGATGCCAAACTGACATTTCCCTGGCAGCTGAAATTATAAATCATTATTATAACCTGGATAAGGTAAGGAGATCGTGTTGAACGCTGATCTGTCACGTATTTGCTCAATAACTGATTTTTTTTAACAACACACTTTGTAAAAAATACCTTTTATTATGTATATTTATCTACAAAACTAAAAAATGTAATTGTAAGCCTTAGATAAAAAGATAAAGATAAAATGGTTTCTAAGGTGAAAATCATTGGTTTTTAGCACTCACAGAAACTGACTGATTCTGGCCCTTGTCAGGGTGGACTGGGACCACCCTGGTGTGGACACACAGAGCTATGCCAGCCGCACCTTTTGGCTTTTATATGCACCTCTGGCAGAGAGAGTGTGTGTGTGGATGCTGTGTCGAGCAGGTGTGGCTACCGGAGGGGGTGTGACTCCTGTGAGGTTTGGTGGGGGATCAAGGGCAATTCCGGGGGGGAAATCTGGAGGGAGAGGATGCGTGTGTGTTCCGAGGATTAGAGAGAGAGATTGGCAAGATGGTTTGGCATTACACTCTCACTAGGGCACATTGGACACAAACACACACACTCGTGCACTTTGAAGGGCCGCAGATGTGCTTTGGACGGGGCCAGGAGATAGAAAATCAACGCACAGTGTGTGTGGTTGTTCTTGTGTAGTACACACTGAGTGTAGTACATACAACTGAGTGCGTTATGCTTGGTAAGATACTTTTTTAGCACAGCGCTGACATCAGGGAATTTACTCATGCGATGATGGCACGAGAAAAAAAACCTTTTTGCATTATGGATGTTTGTGAAGAGCCCCCAAAACACGCAGTACTAGGGCAGCCATCTGACACGTGAATGTGGGTCTGTGAGGATTTATTTGGGTTACAGCTTGACGGGCCGTGTTGTAAAGGCAGTGTGGTGTATTACAGCTCTTAATACACTACAGCTGACATGGTGTAGTCTGTATAGCCTCTCTGATACAGACCATGTGCATAAAACAAACATTATCATGTGCCTCAGTTCATAAAACATGTTAAATGTTAAAAAAATACATAACTAAATGGCAAATTTTCATGCTGTTTTTAAGAAATCCATACCACGCTAAATGATTTTTGGGAAAACTGACAATAAATTTAAAAAAGGGAAGCGGGGGAAAAATTAACTTAGCTGTAAAACTTAAATTTTTGTACATTTCTTACACTAATGATTATGTCTTGAAATTGTTGTGCAGACAAAATGTAGAAGAAGGTTTTCTGACTGAATAATACATGAACATAATACGCGACAGCTCGGTTATAATGTATGAGGCTTGCGCAGCTTGTTAACTTTAAAAATAACAACTTTTATCCCTAGACATTTTTGCCATGGCTGTTGACTTTAACCAGTTAAGAGGCCTTACTGTAAAAACCTGATAAAATTACAGTAAACTGGCATCTGCAAAATAACTATAAAAATGTTAATATTTAGGCATTACAAGATGTAATATTGGTAATAGTTATATTTGACAGTTAATAACCGTATATAAAGGCGTATATTACAGTGTATAATGTTACACTACAAAGTAAATGTTAATATGCTTTTATTTTTTATATTTATCTAATATTATTATATTTTAAACTCAAGCCACATTTGCTGTTAAACAGTATACATTTTCTCACATACAGCAAAGTAACATTTAAAGATTTGGCAGGCTTTTACAAGAACAGAAATAAGAGGGAGAGATGACAACAGACAAAATGTGTGTGTGACCTTTCAACAATGTATTAAGACTGTATGTGTGGAACAGCGTTTGAGGGTATTTCATTCTAATGCAGCATCTCCACACACACTCACTCGCTCCTTCATCAGCCAGTGAGCTTTAACTCATGCAACATTAATGCCTTGCTTTATTCCTCTCACTTAGAGAGAGAGAAATGTCAACCATTGTCAGCATCTATTCATGCTTCCGTCCCGGCTGTTTTCTTTCGCTCTTTCCTCTAATGCACAGAGGTCAGCACAGTGTATCCTTACAGAGTTTTGCTGTCAGCCTGATGTATTTGTGACTTCCTCTTCCATTAGGCCGACATTGTCGAGTAAAGCCAGATAATGCTGACGGCACTAACACACACTTCTGATGGCTATAATGCTCACACGGCTTTAAAATGGCTGACGAAACTTCATAAATCAATCAATCGCTTGTTTTGCTGGTCAAAAGAACAGGTGAAGTTTGAATGAATGATTTCAAATTAAAAAGACAGTCGATTTCTGACAAGCTTATACAACACGTCGATACAAAAACTAAGTGTTGTTATTGACTTACGCCAATCCATCACAAGATCTAAAAATCATATTCTTTATCACATAAATCTCTTTATTTCCTATAAAATGCTTTATGATTTATAATTACAGACAGATAGAAAATAAAGAGAGCTTGCTTTCTCCGGTTTATTGCATTGATGTGAAAATCAAAGCAATGAATGCAAAAAGATTATATCAAACATGGGTTTATTATTTAAATACACAAATGCTCTTAACACTGTGTTGTATTACACATAAGCACAAGAGTTTAACTTGGAACACCATTAAACTGTTTGTATTGGTGTTTCACAAAATCCACAAGTTCTTCTGTATGTCTGTCATGTTCTCAGCAGCCCAGCAGCACTGAAACCACAGTTCAGAGGTCAAATCATGCCTCTGTCTTTTCAAACAGCATAAGCAGAAACCGGTGCTGGGTCACGACCTCATTCAGGGATGGGCTCCCCAAACTGGAACATATCTTCATCGAAGAGATCTTCAGGAAGCTCCTCATCTCCATCTGCAAAGAACGTGGGGAATGGTGGGTTCTTGTTCTTCTCCAATCGATCTGGCAGAACCGAGTCTCTGACCTAATCAAACAAACACAACGTTTAAGCAACTTTGTCAATTCCAGATGAAGAACCTGCTGATGTTTGTCAAGATCACATGAAGTTCCTCAAAAATTTACTAAGGAACAGAAAATTGTGAAGCAAGCAAGATTATTATAAAACTAAAACTATTAAACACTTTTGTAAACTGAAATCAAATAAAATATAGGCATAAATATTATTTTAAAACCTCAGAGCTAAACAAAATGTACAAACGAAAAATTGTAAATTGACAATACATAAAAACTAAGCACTAAAACACAACACTGGTTCTGAAATAAACGTAAAAAAAGTACATTTATCTTAT
>JAZGTK010003346.1:0-27708 GCA_036877625.1 Ambastaia sidthimunki | reverse complement strand
ATGTACAGTAAAAGGCAAAACTGTACTCTCAAACCAATGTTCTCTGCGGGAGTCTTCTTTCTTTTTAAGCCACACATGCACAGAGGCAAAGAGAGTATTTGCATGCACAGCACAACTTGAGGCTCTTGAAATGTTTAAAACGTCCCTTGATGTACAAGATGCAGCTATTGTCCCATTGGAAAGAACCAAAGGTGTACCTCTGTCACATTCCTGTCAGAGCTCAATGAAAGAAAGGGCTGTTTGATTTGGCTGTAGTGCTTATGCAAAGAAACAGGTTTCTCTGAAGAGGCTTTTATCTGATTCCCTATAGCAGACGGGGATGAGAGACCTGACTCATTTGAGCACTACTCGCAATGCATAAGAAAAGAAAGGGGCGGGACAGTTGACACAGCAATGCCAGCCCAATTAAATATTACTCATAAGATTTTCAACACGAGTTGAGGAACTTTGTCACAGCAACACAAAACAAAGTCTGATCAAGCGTGTGAGATCAAACACTATTCAGATAATCCTTTTTTCCTGGTTTCAGTACATAACACTCAAAATTTCAGGTTTCCCCAGCTAACAGGGAATGTTCTCAGAATGTTTGCTAATGTTTTCTAAGAGTTCTCTCAGTTATCAAAAACATTCTTGCAGTAACAGTAATTTGACTTTTTTTAATGAAAACATATATATACAAGAATACATATCAAACTCGCTGCTTTAAAGCTATCAACATTTTTTTTTTTTTTTGATATTCCTTATATAGGCTATAGGAACATTATTCAAACATTTATTCTGTAATATCTAAAAATTGATGTTTTGAACATTCCCAAAACTTTCAAAATGACTTTAATGGTTCTGTTACTTAGTTAAAACCTTACAAAAACATTCTTACACACTAAAACTGTTAGCTGGGTCAGAAGAAGCTGGTCAGAATGTCTTCATAAAAGCTTTTATTTAAACAAACCAAAGAAAACCTGGTTTCTTTGAGATGCATTATCTTCACAACTCATTGTGCTTAGGCTACTTGGCCGTCATTTTGTCCTTGAGCAATTATTTTTATGTGTTTTCTGATATTCTCAAGGCATTCAAAGACAGTCAATGATGTGATATTAAACAGCATGTAATTTAGCAGCTGAGGACTTGCGAGTGTGAACAAGGTCTGGTGGCGGTACCATGGCAAAGGCTATGCTGTCTCTTCCATTTAATTTTCCAATCCACTTCCTCCACGTAGTTAGGAGAAGTGAGTTTTGTTCTGGTTTGATACCCCGTCTAATGAGAGGTACTAAGAGCTTGTTGAAATTGTTCTTTGGTGGAAGTCTAAGAATGAGGAATATTTTTGCTATCTTCTCGCGCTGTGTTTAATATATTCCACAGTTTCCGACTTCTGCGCTCTTTCAACTTCTTAAATCACCAGTCTAACTAGTGTGAAAGATTTATATAACTTAATTAAATACTTGCAATGTGAATGTGTTCCTGCGGTAAATTTTAATGTAAAACAACATAAACGTATTCCCAGCTAACAGGGAACGTTCTCAGAATGTTGGCCAAAGGTTCTTTAGCAGAACTTTTTATATGTTATATATCATGTATCAAAAACGTTATTCTTATGTTGTTAGTGGAACATTTTAAAAAGTTACATTAAAAAAATGTTAATTAAAAAAAGTTTCAATATTGTTTGTATAACCAAGCAATAACTTTAATACAATGTCTTAAAAACTGGACGTTTTAACTTTTCTTGAAACATTCAAACTAACATTTGTAACATTTTTGTTTCTTTCTTAAATCTCTTAATCTTAAATCTCATATTTTGTTAGCTGGGTTGTGATGTGATGACAAGTTATTCATGGAATAAACAGATCAATGCACATATTTCATTCATGCTATGTTACAAACCATGTGGGGATGTACTGTATGAAAGCAGCATTTAAAACAGCAAACATGCTCATGGTGTGAAGGCTATTATAAACACTTCTGCAGAAGATACAACATTTTAGTTTAATTCTGATGCACCATGGTCAATCCCATGAGGCATTATAAAAAGAAAAGAAAGGACAAAAAGTACCACAGTATTTGTCTGCTATTTTAGTATCATTAGCTTAATAAAATAAACTGTGGTCACTCTTTAAAATCAATGATGAGTCAAATCTTCCTGAAAAATGTGTGTATATTGTAGAGCGTATCGAATCATTTATGAGGTTTCTTGATGGTTAGGATGCTGCCTCTGGCAGTAGAAAGTGATGCAGCTCACGGTTTTGGAACCGAGCTAATATATTGTGTGGGAACACACGTTTCATTTTAACCTTGTAAGAAGATTCTTTTATTTGTGTTGATTTAGATTACAACAATGCGGTTCATTTCCAATTACTAGCACGAAAGAAAAGTTAACTTCTCAACAGCACAACAAGAAGACTTTCAATAAGAAATGCACAAAGAATAAACAACACAGTTATTCAAATGAAGCTTAACTACAATACTGCATTCTTCATGACCAAACATCTGTCAACAAGAAGTGGCGGGTACAGTTTTAAATCTCTTTTTATCTCCGTACTCTGTGCTTGATGTGAAAAAAACATGTGACTAAGCTTTGCACAACATTTGCCTAAAATGCTAACCATCTATTTTTTAAAACAAGGTACTATTCACTCAGTACTATCAGATAGATGCTGTCAGCTGCTTTATCCGCTTGAACCTCCGGCTACGCGCTTTTGTTTTACCGAGCTCTGTCTAAGCTTTAAATTCTGGAATTGTGTTTGCACCTTGATGTCTGATTGGATCTTTACAAATGCATGTATATGCAAATGCAGTTATATCAGTTCCTGCTCCAGGCAAAATAAATAGACAGTGGTTGAATCCCAAGGAAAGTGTGCCGGCTATGTTCTCACAGAGGGAACAGGGTTTGTTGAAAGTTAAATCTCTTTACTTCTTGGCTGACATGTTAGAAAGAATATTGTGTATTTTCTCAGAGGGAAAATCGATAACGTGTGTCAATTTCATCAAACATATATCCACAAGAGCCTACATCTTATTCACAGTGTTTCAGAGAGTGGAGGGCTTGTGGAGAGCAAGAGATATTTCCTATATAAACAATGTCTTGAAAATGCTTTCATACATCACGCAGTGGCTCCAGACTAATCTTGCGTGGCACCATGAAGGGAGTGTAATGTTAACTCTGAAATACGCAATTCATCGTCACTAGGATCACCAAATAGAACAGAAAAAATAATGATTGTTTTTGAACAGCTTTACCCAAACACCTCCCCCCATCACCTCCCCCCATCGATTGATCACACAAACAGAAAGTCCCACCCCAAAGTTTGAGGCATTGGCTAAACCAATGTGGTGGCTAGATGTGCCACATAAACAAACAGAGCAATGTTTTGACAGGGCCACAGAGCCAGTGTTTACATGTTACACAGGGAAATCAGCCCAGAAATAGCTTTCCTATAACTGACCCCACACATCAAACTGAAAAATGAGCAAATATTTAAACACACTTGAGCTTTGCAAATGTAACCTGGGCGTGGAAGCGAAACTGCACTGTAAACAGAAAGAGAAAAAATATATAATTCTGTAATTTTGTCTTGTTGTCCAGAAAGAATATCTGAACATTCTTAATACAACATAAATTTACATGAAAGTCAAAACTGCATAATATATTAGGCCTTGTTTTTCAGGAAATTTATCCAGAATTAAGTTTAATTTTCTTGCTCCACTAGCAAATAAAAATAAACCTAATTCACAACACTTCTTCTGAAAATGAATAAAAAAGGTCTTATTATCTCACACAGTTTTGCTTCTAACGTAAGTTTATGTTGTTTAAGAATGTTACCAAGATATATTTACTGGAAAACAAGACAAAAATACATAAAACTGTGTAAAGTCCTTTTTAAGAGCCTTTAGCGGAATTGACCCAGCTAACAATTGTCGGTTGTAAGAACATTTCCCTAATGTTTCTATTAAATTTGTTATTTTGTAAAAATATTATTTTGAATATTACAAGAAGCTTTTAGACAGTGTATTAACATAATCGCTTGGCTATAAGAACGCTATTTAAACATGTTTTAATTCTGTAATGTTTTAATAACGTTTTTGATATAATATATATGAATTACAACTTAAAAAGCATTCTTTTAATGTTACTGCAAGAACTTTTTTTAATAACTTTGAGAGAACTTTTACAGAACGTGGCAACGTTTGGAGAATTCTGAATTCTCCTTTACACAACATTTCAACAAAGATAAGCAGAACTTCTCTGAGGTCAGTGAAGCAGGAAGCTGAAGGATCAAAGGTGTGTTGGTGACCTGCTCAGACCCAATTTTCCTCGCTTGTAGGGCAACTTTAGAATAAAGCATTCACAACGCAATTTGCTACATTGCAGTCAAGACACAAAGCTCTCTGATCTTTGTGCAAACACAAATGTGCTTAACTAGACTGATCATTCAAACATGTCATTGTAGTCTCTGATCTGCACCTTCAGAAACCAGAAGAGCACAATCAGAGATCTCGGCTGCCCTTTACATCAGAGCTCGCTCAGTAAACACAAGCACAGCTGATCTGGAAGATCTGCCAGCATTTGTCACAGACGTCTCTGGTGATTAAAGAAGCAATGATTATTCTGTAACACATGCTATTAATCTACCTTGACATGATCATTTGCTTCTTCTCTGTTTTGTGGTTTTTAAGGGAACTTTGCCTCTGTAGCCGTGAAGCTCGCGCTGGCCGAACGATCGCGAAACAGCTGCTATCCACTCACTTCCTGCCAAAACAATAGCATTGTTAACAAAATAGAGAGGCATCGCTTTCGACAAGTTGGGGGAAATGATTTGATTGATGAACAAAGTCATTTCCCACTTGTAATTAATACCAGTACGTGTGAAGTTCTTTGGAGAGCAGGCGGGAATATTGTATTAATTCAGGGTTTCAGAAAAGGATGGGAATCCCACCAGACACAGGGGGCAGGATCTCATTTATCAAAGCACACTCTAAATATCCATGACATTATTAATGGATTCTTGGTTAAAATGAGACAAAATGATTAAAGCGGTAGAGGAGAAATTTTATCTGTTTGTACTTCACTGCTTCCGCTCGTGTCTACAGTCATGCTCGACAACTCCTTTTACGTCATTTTCTTGCCATTATAGAGCTATTTTGCAGCTCTGTCCGATGGCAAAGAATAGGGATATAATGGCCTAAATTGTATCCGTGATGATACAGTTGACCTGATTCAATTTATGAGACTAAATCTGACTCTCTCCTTCGTTCTCTCTGTCTCTGTCGCTCGCTCACGCACACACACATGTATGGAGTGTGTTGCAAACTAGTTCACCAACTTAACTTTTTCAATTACTGCTCTCCCACACAAGTAGCTGAAATAAGATGAACTGATTTTTTTCATCTTCAAGGACACTTCTATTTTTCGATACAGATGTTTGCAGCTCTGCTGTGTGTCAGAAGTTTTATAATAAAGACATTTTACCTGAATACAACATTGATCATCAGAAAACTTGACTTAAGATGGAAGACCTTGAGAACAGTAGGGCTGATAGATAGACTGACAGACAGACAGAAAGACGATAGATAGATGGACAGAAAGAAAGACAGACAGATGGATAAACATGGTTTCATCTGTGATCACATTTTTCCATGTTTTTCATGTGTCTTTTCTATAGGGGAAGAAAGACAGACATTTAAATAATCATTTATTGCGAAGTACAATAAGAACGCTTTAGTTTGTTCACTGTAATATACACTGTAAAATTGTTTATGTCAGGCAATCTACAAATTGTGCTTTGTGGTAACATATCGACTGGTTTTAAGTCTAAAATATTTAGTATGACTGAATCAACCTGGCTACACTAAGTTTAATCAATAAAAGTAAGTATTAAGGGTCAGGTAAGGTAGAAACAGCACCTTAAGTAACAACTGCAATGTTTAAATTTTTTACAACGAACATCCTCAGACTCTGTACTTTATACCAGTACATCTGCTTTTCAGAAGCGTCTGGTGTACAGAGCAGTCAAAACTGGCACCTTTCATTATAAATGAACTATAACGGTTCTACATCAACCACGTTTTGTCATGAATTTCATGATGTCCGGTCTCTGAGCATCATCCAAACCTGAACACATAGTAGCAAACACATCTGCCGTGTTTTTCCTTCTTACATCTTTCCTTACAGACCTGGTTTTGCATTTTATCCACCTCTTTGCCGGTGGGCCGAGGTCTTTTCAGCATAAAGTCAGCACCTATAGCGCTGTATAATTTTGATGGCTTTGCACAAGCCAGGTTGGTGCTATGAATCATTGATTATACATCATTTTAGTATGCCACACTGCGGACCCCACATTGGGTTCAAATGGAGAAAAGGCAACCTCGGGTCCCTGATCAATACGAGCAAACCTGGGAGAAAGCTGTCAGGTTCAGGCGAAGAACTCCCTCCTGCTTCTCAGGGCTGAGGACTAACCTTTTCAAAAGCAAGGTGATGAAGAAGCTCATCATTTTTAATGAGGAATTAGCGATCCATCGGAAAAAAAGGACTATGGAAGCAGCGGTGAGCAGGCAAACCTACTGTCTAAAAGATGCGTGCCACCCGGCATTTAAGACTTAGGCTTCCTTTTCAAACAAGTGACAAAAGTATCAATGGATGCATTAAAACATCTCTGTTCTGTGTCAAACGCATTACAGTCGGTTTTGCATTTTGAACGAGATTGCTAGGAAACAGCAATCAAATTGCCACCTACTATCAAACCTCAGAAGCTAGAGTCGCTAAAACAGACGAGGACCTATTAAACTTTTCACTGTCACGGTTAAAGGAAAATCTAAACCGATCGGATGAAACAGATACGTTATTTAATTTGATTGAATGCGTCTCGTCTCGTGCCGTACTGTATGTTTCATAGGAAAATGACAAATTGCTGCAACTGACTGAAACAGATTCATGGTTAATTAAAAATATAATTACATGCACTTAAGCCATTTAGAGTAAGATGAATGTGAAATCATTAGGCACACTTTGAAAACCAGATGTTCGTTAAATCACTTTATACCGGCAACACCGTACAATAGATCGCTGGGTTATGTGTGCTTAAGGTACCTCCTACCTCACAATTTGCAATCAACTTTGCTTGCAAAAAACAGGCTTTGGAAATATATAAACTGATATGGTGATTATCTTTGGTTTATATGTGTCTTGCACACTTGCTACTATAACAGACAGCTAATCCATTTAAGGAAAACTGATCAAGGAAATGCAATGCCTGAGATTTTAAACATACATTTCTTTAGTAGCACAACACAGTAGCAGTTGTTCTGGACCTGGTGTTTATTTGTCATGGGAACAGACTGTCCGACGTCTGTCTTCAGACATGTGGCTCTGCTGGATGCTAATAATTATGGGTGCGTTTTTCCCTTCCTCAATTAGCACCTGCTGTTTAATTTATAAGGATGATTTAACCACAGCACAAAAAGTTTGAAGCCTGACCGTAAATTGAACCACTTAGCAAACCGAAAAAAGGACACCAGCTAACAGGGAACACTCTCAAAACGCTACCTAACGTTCTCAAAGTTATCAAAAAGTTCCTACAGTAACGTTAGTAGAACTTTTTTAGCATTATATATCATATATCAGAAACGTTATTCTTGCGCTGTTGGTAAAACATTTTAAAAATGTTACAAAATTAAAAAAATGACGTTCTTATAAGTAATACTGTTAATACGTCTAAAATACTGAACCTTTTGAAAGTTCCTAGTACATTCAAAATAAAAATGTTAACGTTTTTGTTAATTAACAGAAATGTTAGTTTTCCTACAACCTAAAATTGTTAGCTGTGGAGATGCAGAAAAAACAACAAGGTGTAACCAAGTTCAAAACGTTAAGGTCATGTATTTTCACCCATTGGGTTACCTTTGAAACAGCAAGCAGGAACCTTCCCGTACTGTACCGTACTGTAGCAATCTATGCAAATATCCCGCAGAGATTAATAAAAATTGGCTCACCTCTCTGTTTTCTTAAAAGATAAGATGGACTGTGCTAGTGTGCAGCTAAAGGTCCATTATGAATTGACTTGCATGCGGCACTGGTTCTATTTCTGCAGCTGCGTTCTCCTCTTCTCGCTTCTGAGACTTTATCTGCTGCCTCTGAGCTCATTGACACCTGTGTTATTATTCTCTGTCAAACACACAGGGTGTCTAAATCAAACTGCTTTATTTCCCTCATAAAAGACAAACTGAGTCATTTCATAATTCTCCTGCTTTGATTTTGAGTCCTAACTGCAGGCCCTCGTTTGCCCCGTCTTAATTTTACCGGCTCTTGCGTCAATAGAGCAATAGAGAGTTCTGGTATTGATGAAGTCAGGGCACCTTCTGTGCAAAGAGTGAGAATTGCGCTGTGAAGTGGACGTGCTTATTATACTGTACAAGGTTATTCTCAGATTACTTAAATTATACTAAAACAATAATCGAAAATCGACTTTTATAATTGAATTTCTGCAATTTGACTTTAAAATGCTTGGTTTTACTTTTTCAAAGTTCTAAAGAAAAATATGATGGAAACATTTAGGAAGTTAAACTAATGCAATGCCAACGTTTTACCAGTTTAAAAAACTTCCTAAACTACTACGTTACTAAATGCTATGGTTGCACTTATAGCAACTTTACATTTAAGTTCAGTTAAGACGTTCACTAAATAAAGTTCACTTATTACAGCAGTTATATCTTTTTATGTTCACAAAGACATTGAAATATTTGTGTTTTTTAATTGTAATACTTAAGTCTCTGCAGCATATGGTAATCTATTTAATTTTGAGATTGTTTGTGAATAATGACTGTACTTAAACATATCTGTGTCTACAATTAGCGCATAAATCATATTAGAATGTTTAATTTGTGTTGTTAGTTATTCTATTATATTTGATTAATGAGTGCAAGGCATTTATTACAGAGATGGTGGGTGTTTTGGATCCCACACATCACTACTGTCTGTTTAATGCATGTATGTTTTTCACACCCCATCGTTGGCACAAGATGCAAGAACATTTGTCACAGCACTGTTACATTTCTACAGGTGAACTTTAGCTTATAAAGCTATCCAATTAAACTTCTTCATCTGCGCAAACACCTCAGTCTGGACAGAAAAAAGAAAGAAATTTTCCTGCGACTGTAAAACAGTATTTACATTGCCAACAAATGTTTAGCACACGCCATAATGTAACGTACCCACAACAAGCACTAGATTAGCACTAGATAACCGATAAGTCAATAAAGACTGCATTAATTCTAACTGTACATGATACAATAACTAGAGACTGTGCATGACTTAGTTAGCTTTCTAAGACGTGTGATAAAATGTAATGATTAGTCAGACAGATAATGTCTTCCAGAGAGCTATAGCAGACCCATATGTTTTGTTTTTTGACACTGTGACTAACTTGGTCTTGCGCCTGTTAACTTGTGCCTTGTAACCATAGCAACATCTAATTGCTTGATCTGATTCGTCACCTAAGATTTCCAGCTGCTTTGGCATCACAATTAAAATCAGATCTGAAGCCACAGTAAAGAAGTCAATTAAAACTCACAAAACCAAGTAAGGGTAACTGTCTATCTGAATGTCATTTTAGATCAAAACCTAATGTCTGCATTGAGCAAAGCCTTGCAATGCCTTGCAAAGCACAAACTAGCCTAGCATACTCATTGGGGGTGGTGAGTTTCAGCAGTGGCTCTGCCTACATGCCTGTCTGGTGCATGTAATCTGTTGATCAAGCGCAAACAAGCAGATTATTGATCAAACTGAAAAGCCTCTAAGCTTGCTTCTTAAGTTCTGCTAGGCAAGCCTTACTAACAAATTCGCAACCCTATATCTTCAGGGACCCTTTGGTATTCATATTAGGTTTTTAGAACCGTTTTCCCCAGTATTTAAATGCCCATAAAACAGCCATACAATTTACCTTGAACCAAATCTCTCTCATTCCACTTTGCACTGGAGTCCATTTAAAAAAACTCTTCTAGCCAACAACTTTATTTTTCAAGCATCATTCGTGATGCATTATTAACATCAACATTCTGTTATTGTTACATCAACAATTCCTTTCAACATTAATGCAGTTTGTCAAATAATAACCTTCTGTGTCAACTAATACACTCTGCGGATTAAAAATTCATCACAATCCGGCGACCGACTGTGTAACTTCAGGAACGCGACAAAGAAAACAGTATGTCGGTGATGTTTATTACAGTGAGCGTAATGCAAAATTCAACAGGCTTTTTAAGTACTTTCAGTCACTGCAGGTGACGCTTTTTACAATATCCCGCCTTTCCTCTGAATTACCCGATAAAAACTCCTCCATCTCCATTTGTCCTGTGCTGAGTGCCAGCTTTCAAACACCGTGTTTTACGGGCAGTATTCTCCTTGATCTCAGAGCATTTACTGATCTTTGCAGAAGGAGGCGAGACTGGCCATCACTAGGTGGCAATGTAGTGACACAGAAAAATGAATGTCTTCACGTCTGCGTAACATCTACTGCATCTCCTCTAATTTTCTTAATCTAATCTGAAGCTTTTCAAAATCATTTGTCAGATCGCTTGACAGGTTCCTTAAAATGATGAAAGAGCTTGCAGATTCAAAGACGCATCATACATGTATATAAAGAGACTACACAACTTACATAAATGTTTGTGCAACATGTAATTTTTGCCACGCACCAGTAACATCTCTAATATTATAGTAGATTGCTTTGTTGAATCCATTATTTAATGACTTCCCTTTTTTATTACTTGAAATATATAAATAAATGCATTTATTAAATCAATGTGACTTACGGGTGTGCAGGGAATGTGTCTAAAATGCTAATTCCTGTCTGGGTCTTTTAAGAAACACCGTTTGACAGCTGGTCAAAGACATGGCTGATGGTCTAACACACCAAGCAGTCGGAGCAAACAGCCAAAGCAGTGACAAGTTCTGGTAAGATAGCTAAACTGGCAGACCTTGCACTCATTTTTCAGAGAGCGCTTTTACATTAGCACTAAAGTGGCCCTTAACAAAAAGGTACAAACAGCTACTTGAAAAATGCTTTATATGGCGTAAAAAGTCTTTTGACTTAGTGCTTCAACGATGTAGACGGTTAAAGGTATAAATTTGATTTTAACAAAGTTGTTAGGTTTGATTTATTAAAATGTAGCAGAAAATCAGTAGACTGGACGTTTAGGATTCAAGGGACCGGAGACAAAGCTAAGAAATTGCTACATGAAAAAATGCTCACGCAGCAATGTCACTGCGGCATTAAAACTATAGCCTCTTTGTGATCTGTGCGGGGATGTCAGTGTTGACAAGGGCCACAGACACTGAAAATCCTTTCCCGGAGGGAATATGCAAGCTAGGCACTATCATAAAGGGATCTGGCATAAAGCAGAATATGGGTTTGAGAAGGTTATCTTAAATACTTCCCCAGTCCATCACATCGCCTGATGTCCTGTTCACAGATGGCACCTCTGTGAGGTTTGGAGACGAAAGCGTCCTCTTTCTCTTTTTTGGCAGGAGGCTGGCGGTGGCTTTTAACATATCTGCGCTGCTTTACCCCTTCGCACACAACGGGATAACACATTCTCCAGAACGAAAACAAGTAAAGCGCATCAAAGTGCTTTAATAATGCAAATCCCACAGGACTCTTTCTCCTATACGAAAGGAGCGCGCAAAATATGAGGTGGCAGTAGAAGTTACTTTATACGTCCGTGAACTGCTGCTGGTAATCATTGGAGCTAAAACACTCGAGTTATTCCCATACAAAGGTTAGCAGAAGATTTATTTAGCCTTTCTCTAACTGTTATTTATAGCATGGCTATATGGCATACATGTTATAGGGCAGACCGGAGCTAGTTGTCACACTTTTTACTCCAGTGAATGTTTTGAGGCTAAACTTTAATTTAGCAATAAAATAGCAATGAAATCTCAGTAACATGGTGTCCAGCAAATAATTATAACAAAATGCAGGAATTCATAGTAATCAAAAACATGACAACTTATGTAAAAATAAAAATGTGACAACATACCTCAACCTGACACTTGATTGTATGCTAGTGTGGCTTTGTTGTGTTCGATACAACTATACTAATTAAAAACAAGATAATTAGGATTAGCTAATTAGACCATTTCTAAGAGGTTTAAGATTTTCTGACATAAACATGACTTGGTACATAATTAGTCATTACAACAAGAATCCGCCACAGAAACAAACAAATCAAATCAGAGAACTAAACACTTGACACTGCATGTTAATATTTTCTGTTGCATTAACATCCATCATGCAGGTTTAATACATGTCAGCTGATGTCAGGAACTTTGCGGTAACACATTTTAAAGAAAAAGACGGTGGAAAGAAAAGGAAGGAAATCACTGGGACGTCAGTGGTGCTGGTTTTTCAGTAACAGTGAGAATAAGAGAGAGGCACTGAGGCAAAGACAGAACTTGTACTTGAATGATTGAGGTTACGCAGGTGACCTCATAAACTAAAATCCATGGCAGCTTCCCAAGGTGAACGCTGAATTATGCTGTCATTAAAGGACAGGCCCTGGCAGCCAAGGTTAGTATGTAAAACATAATCTTCTTCCCTCTACCAGTCTGTCATTAGTGGTTCTGATGAAGCAGAATTTATCACACCTTCAACCAGCTTTGCTATCACAAAATTAAAAACAGCTGCTGAAGTTGGACCTGTAGTGACTGTAGCCGTCATATTAGCTCTGTGTTAGGAACAAGAATGATCTAATGAGATAATCATCATCTCAGTGTTCAAACACTGACTTGTCATCAACTCTCAACCCATAGTTTTAACCGTGGGGGATGCCACCATCGAATCAAAACTAGTTACCAGCTAACAGGGAACGTTCTCAGAACACTGGCTAATTGGAACATTGGCAAATTATGAACAAATCAAAATGTTTTTGCAGTAATGTTAGTGAAAGTGTTTTAAAATTATATGTACATATACACAAATATTCTTAAGTTGTTAGGGGAACGTTTTAGAAACGCTACAGAATTAAAAAAAGTTTTTATTACTAAAAGGAAACATTAGAAAAATGTTCTTATAACCTAAAATGTTAGCTGGGTTGGGGACCAAATGCTTAATCGCACACTGAATTATACCACTGGAGTGTGTACGATCCAGTCTGTGCTGTATGTGGCAAAATGTTCAGCTTTTTGGAGTTGATTGCACGTTACAAGCAATGCAAGAGGGAATGGGCTCTCAGTCCCAGCCACTAAAGGCTCTCGTCCTTCATTGATCTTCCCTGCTGACTGCACTGGCGGCATACTGCTGCGTTTCTCTGTTCCAAAGGCTTGCAAATGTGCTAATGGTATTGCCAACCCTAAATCTGCAGTGACTGGGAAAGTGCCATCATGTTAAGCAATAATTCTTGCTGAGGCTTTTCGGAGGTCACACAGTATGTGAGAAAATATTAAACATAAGAGTCCCGCAACGGCCGAGATACTCTTTATTTCACAGGCCAATTAGGATGCATTTGAGACTTATGTAGTAACAGACTACATCATCTTACATAATGAACTATGTTACAAACTTTGGGATCAGAACTGTGATTTGCCGATTATGTAACAAAAACACTGGCATGTGATGATAGTGTTCCTGTAGCTCAACTGATAGCATGGTGCTAACAACACCAGAGTCACGGGTTCAATTCCCAAGAAATGCATGAGCTAATACAACCCTGCTAACAATTTAAGGTTGTAAGAATGCTTCCTTAACGTTTCCATTAAGTAATCAAAAATGTTAAAAGCATGTTTAAAAATTCTAGTTACATTCAAAACATCTATTTTTTTAGACGTTGCATTAATATTACTGTTTGGTTATAAGAACAATATTTGAACTTTTATTCTGTATCATTTTTGCAACGTTCCACTAACAACTTAAAAATAATGTATTTGATATATGATATAATGTTAAAAACATTCTACACACCCTTCTTTACACACCCTACCTCAAACAGTTTAAGAGAACATTTAGAGAACATTTGCCAATGTTCTAAGAACGTTTTTTGACGGCTGGAAATGTATAGCTCAAATGCACTGTAAATTGCTTGGATAAAAGCATATGCTAAAAAGCATTTTACATAAACTATACAAGCCATAATACAGCTTTACCTTCAACACCAATTCTCTGTTTACAACAGATGTTTGCACCGTTTATATGTCACTGAACATGCGAAAGTAATACAGCCTGGCAGATAGCTGTGGCCTTTAACCACATACTTTACAATAGCTTGACTCTGAGTTACATTCTAAAACATCTGCTGTTTTATTTCCAGCTTTTTTCTCATATTGTAAATTTCATACATATAAATTCCATGTTGGATTTATTTAAATAAAGGTGACGTGTTTGCAAGGTATGGCAAATACACTTTGGTTGTTACCTGCTGGCACTGGAATCAAACCAGCAACCTTCTGATGACAAGCCTGACTTACTAACCAGCAGACCACAACTGCCCCCCATTATAACTCCTAAACCTAATAATCACTTTTAATATCATAAAGCATCTCCAAATTTATTAAAAGTACTCTAAGTGTGCCAACATGGAAAACAGCTACAATAGTACCAGTCCACCTATAAACTATATGGAGTGCATGTGTTAGGGCCAGCCCACATAAAAGATAAACATGGATGTCCCATGGAGAAAAATTAATGTGACAATATGCCACGAGTCAGACGCAATATGTATTTCTCATCTAACATGCCTGCGAGGAAATCCTCAACATAACTGCTTAAGGGTGAGTGAGTTTTATGGTAGGAAAGGGGACACAAATACCATTAACTTCCTTGTTACCTGTTTCCACCATACTTCACAAATCTCCAGTAACTTATTCTTCCATTATGCAACTGCATATGTAACGCTGTAAATATCCATAAGGAATTCATTGATCACAAATTGGAATTCTCAGCTTTTCACAAACTCTGCAGTCAAAGAACTGGCGACATTTTTTTTTTATTAATGATGTGCTGAACTTTGCATTGTGCTGACATGAGATGTAATGGCTAAGCTGTGAATTAAGTCCCAAATCCTTTTGATTCCTTAAAGCTGCCTGCACATCACCATAACTGATTTCTGCAGAAACAGCCACCACTCGAGCTACACTATGTGCAAGTCTGGCTACTTGTTATAATCCTGTATAATGGAAAGTGGAATGTCACCTTGTCTTCAAGGTACCAGATAGCCTTCTGTAAAAATGTCATTTAGCTCAAGTGCAGATCACATTTAATTAGAAGAGGGGGATTTAAATTGCCATGCATCAAACACTGTGGATGACCGAATGGGGAGAAAAACAGGCTTTGGGCCAGATTTCACGAGCTCTTCACAACCCATCAAAATCCCTAGTGCCACCGAGGTCAATAAGGCACCACAGAGCAGTCTTAATTAATGATGACCCAACCGTAGAGAGAACAGAATTGTAATGTTTTGTCAGATTAATCTGGAGAAAAGGAAGGGAAGTGATTCAATAAGGAAACAAAGCAGGTTGTGTA
This sequence comes from Ambastaia sidthimunki, assembly GCA_036877625.1. Lineage (NCBI taxonomy): Eukaryota > Metazoa > Chordata > Actinopteri > Cypriniformes > Botiidae > Ambastaia > Ambastaia sidthimunki. Next base: position 12,208 of record JAZGTK010003346.1, on the reverse strand, counting down.
TCAAAAACGTGTCAAATGTGTCAAAACAGAAAATGATCATTGGACTCAAACATACCACACCCTCTGTTTGGCTCGTAAACCTGTGCTGAATCTTCGTAGGTTTCTGCGTCAATATATTCCTCACACCTTTCACCGCTTTACTTAAAATGCTTCTGTTTATCAATTCCGGGTTCGAGAGGGCGGGGGTGTGTTTTTCAAGGAATGTGTCAAGAAGTGGCAGCTAATTTCTTGATGCTTGTTAACCTGTCAGACAGAGTGCATATTTTTATCACTTTAATACCACCTTTTGTTGTAGAGTCGTTCAGCCTTCATTAAGTTTCACTGTACAATCAATAACAACCACACAGGTGTCAAACTCAGTTAACACGCATCTGTTTATGACAGAAGATAAAGTTCACAGCAATATCACTTTCATAATGGACAAAAACGAGGCATGAAACAAACAAAACTGATCGCTTTAAACTTTAAAACCTTTATCTCTATCACTGCTTTAACCGGTGAGCGACTTACTCAACTATGCAACCACCACAAAAAATATTTCTCAGCACACACAACAAAACAAACTGATGCATGTTATCAAAGAAAATAATGTCAGACTTGTGAAAGCTGAAGCCCCTAATTCACAAATTACATTAAAAATTACTTTTCGAATCTCCCACTGGGCCCGACACACAGAGATGCACTTTACTCTCAGTGCTGTCTGAAGGACATTTCAAATGTATATTATTACTGTAAAGCAATAATTTGCAAACAGACAAGCGTCTTAATCATGCAAACATTCGGAAAGAGGGTAAAATGAATACAGATGCTACAAACATCCAAGAGACTGTTCTGGCCTCCTCACAGTGCATTTTCTACAAGATGAAACGTAATTAAATAAGGTCAACTCTTAAAAAGTGCTATCCTTCTGGTTTATCTAATCCTTCTGATGCAGGGGGATTTTTACTCACAAACCGCATAACCTAATCAGCTTTATTTGCCAATGGAGTGTCAATTAAAGCAGCCCTCTCCTGCAGGTTTATATTGGTGGCTGGAATCTTGCCAGTTTAACCACATTGATTTTTGCCACAAATTTTAACGGGGGAACAAAAATTGAGTGTAATGAATAGCATCTTTGCAAAGATGTGACAGGCAGAATAGATGTGTTCAGTTCAGAGTAACAGCATGGTGTTGAGTTTAACAATAAGATGTTGTTCTGATGCCATATGCGCAGACTAATCATAAATCTTAGCTTTATTCGTTCATGCTGATTATTATTAAAAACGAATATTTCAATACCTAAAACGTGACGGAGGAACATTCGAAGTTGCAGTAAAACAGCAGACATACATACAGCTGTGATGGCACAAGATGACTTTATATATTAGTTTAGATATTTCTGTTCTGTTGCGGTCAATTTATTAAAGCTCAAAGCCTTTTGAGGTCGTCTGGTACAGTCATTTTACCACAGTTTGATCACATGGTAAACTATGGTAAAATCACTGTATTTCACTGCCACTTGCTTTAATACCACAACTTTAACTCTGTCATATACTTAATGTCATTCTGACATCTGACACGATGACCTTATATCGTTCTAAACCTCTGTAACTTCTTTCTGAACGTGTAAACTCAAATGTTTCCTATTTGTGGGCCATTATTTTAGCACAAGTCAGTCTGGGGCATGAAAAAGCGTTACTGAAGTGCAGGACTGGAGTAAAACTGCAATTTTAAAATTCAAAACATGCCAGAAAAGTCACGCTGCAAACATGCAAGACATGATAATAAGTTCCATAGGAGATAATTTATTCGTTTTTAAGTTAAGTCTCTTGTCCCTGTCTGTAAATGGAGGCAACATTGTTCCTTGGTAAAAACTGTTCAAGAAGCCAATTTCCTTCAAAATGATGACTCACTCAGCAATCAGTGTTGAGAGCACCAACAAATGAGTACAAGTAATACCACTGACTGTCAGGAGCTTCAGTGATTGCAAGTTATGTCACCTCACTTATTCACAGACCTCACAAGGACAAATTCGTACTTTTATATGGAGTATTTTCTATTGCTCTGAATTGTTGTGATTGTTTGTATCAATCCGGTATTGTTGTCTTGATGTATAGGTGTAATAAAGCACCCTCAAACATTTGTGATCGTCGGAAAATGACGCATTTGTTTGACGTAAATGAAGCGCTTCTGTCCACAGATAGCTAGCAACTAGTTTCATTTATTAATCTTTAAAGCTTTAAAATTGAAATGCACATCAGATCATTAAAGTCATATCTTTATGTTGTCGATTTCTATTCTGACATGTTGCCTCGGGTAACAAGGAAGTGTTATCTAGACAGATCAATAACAATCAATGGCTGTTTCCATGCAACACTTAACGCTTGTGTTAAAAAGCTATGATTTGAAAAAAAGGCAGGAGAGAAATTAGACATCACATAATACTTGTTTACAATCTATAGAAACTATTTGGTCTGAGTTGGAAAGATTTTTCAAGTCCCTAGTTTGTCTTTTAGGTCTTTTAAAATGACCTTGTACAAAGTGGCATTCTGTGACTAACAGATAAAGGATGTTCTTTAATACATGGACAAGCAAAAATAAGTGACAATAGGGTATGGTCAGGGTAAAGGTTTCCATGGTAACTAACAACTCAAGACACCTTTCAGAACAGGAAGACAGGGCCGGTAACGTGTCTGGTTCAGAAAATTGATTGCCATGGTTGAATAATCTTACAGCCTTGCAAAGAGAGAATTAAGTTTATATGTTCCTATTTATCTGGATGTCCATGACTAAGTTTTATACTTTTCATTTCTCCTGTACCCTGGTTTCTTCAGGAAATGACATGTTTTCAAAAGATGAATAACGTTGCAATGTGAGGTTTTAATTGCTTCAAAAGTCAGTCCAATATAAACAAGATGTCAATATTTCTAATAATCTGTGCGCCAATGCCACCGAATCGTCTGCCTTTGTGTGCTTTATAATTTGTTAGCCGTTCAGTAATAAAGAAGCATGGGCTATGTCTTCTGAACTATGACCTGCTCACTGGACCTTTTCTGTGTGCGACATCTTTCAGCTCTGATGTTTTCCACATTTTGCCTTATAGAATAAAGAGTGTTGAGATTTTCTGGTATAAGAATTCAGGGCTGCTGAATAATGCAATAATGTTTCAGAGGGTTTGACTCGACGTCTTATCATATCTGCCTTTAATTCCATAAGATCAACATTTTCCACAATATAAAGTCAAACCAAGTTAGGGAATATTTTACTGTGAAGAAGGCACTTTCATGTACGTTAGATATACTGTTTTTTAAAGCACAAGCGTGTTACCAAGGGCTGTTTTTATATCACACAGGGCTGTCTGGCTCACATCTAAAAAACACCTGTATCTACAGCGACTGCATGACTGTGGTAAGTTACCCGCAGGGTTCAGACACCACACGTTCACACGAGGTGCTTGTTTTTTGTTTTGGTTGTTGGCTCTTTCCACAAATATGTTATAAAACAGGATCTAAAACTCTTAATAAAATGAAGTTATTATTATTTTAGTGAAAGGGGATGCTTAACCTTCAGAAAATGCTGTTCTCAGAGGGTCAAACTTATGATAATATAAAAAAAAAAAAAAAAAATTTTAAGACTATTATTATTTTCGCTTCATTTCAAATCGTTTGTCCTTATTGCAACCCTGTTTCCCAGACTATTATACAGTAAGGTCTAGCTAGTTTGCAACTAAACTAGCTTTGTAGTTACTGGTAAACATATATTTGCAAAACAGCAGAGATAAATTCTGATATTGATTGTTTTTTTTTACAACAACTTTGATAACAGGGTCAAATGGCTGAGCTTGGCAAATGCTGTCAAGACAACAATTTGTGAAAACTGAGAAAATGGAATGAGATTATTTACTTGTCTTCCTGCCATGAGTTGATGATGCAAAAAGTGTCTAAATGATGGTAATGTAAACAGGATTGTGGTAAAAAAAAAAATCATCTGGCATCAGGGTTGCATGCAAAAAACAGGTCATAGCTAAATATTATAATTTGGTCATTAAAATGAGTTAATATTAAAATTTTGTTTTACTGATTAACTGAATATCAATTCAACAGATTGTCATAATTATGATGTTGTTGTGTAATTTTAATGTTTGAGATGGTCAAAACCTTTAATGCCTAATTAATTTTAAGATAATGATTCAGAAAGTTGTTTCTAAATCCTGCTACTTTTCATACTAGGTAACATTATGTCAGATTGTAGTTTTATTCTCTAATGCTTCTAAAGCCACAGGACACCAAAATGTACCAGATTTGTGGAAAGAACCTGTTGATTTTACTGTACACTGTGATAACATGCAGCTGATATTGTTCTGAGATGGTGTAACCTCACACGTAGAGCACACATTGAAACTATTGTACAATCATTTATACAGTTTCTATATCTGTAGGCAACAAAACATTTGTTTTAGTTAGCATTTAGCAAAGCAATATTAAGGCACTGCAGCTTGAAGCTGGTACGTCCTCATTATTATGACACTGTTCAAAAGCCTCACTGCTTGCCTGATTTTCATTTAATCTACTTCAGTGACGCTTCATTGCGTTCCCTTTATGATCTCATTTTATTTTATAGTACAGAAATTGTGCCTCTCTGGTGATATTTTCATTTACTGTGACCATCAAGAAATAAAGTGACCAAGGTTTAATACACACAACTGTGCTACTTTTTACACATAACAAAATAGATTAAGCATGGCCAAAGTCTTTCGAACTATTAAATTGGCTTTGCTAGATTTGAATTGTCATTATGAGACTCTGAAGACGAAAATCCTCTTGTGTTGAAGTATGCACTCAGAAGCATACATGAAAAAGAGAAAAATACAGGCTAAAACAAGACTCGGTCTCACAAACAAAAACCTATTGTGCTGCTCAGCAGAGTGAAGTTACACACTGAGTGAGGAGCATAATCTAAATGCAGTCCTAAAAAAGAAAAATTGATCAGATTCTTTTGTGTCTCTGTTTCCTGAGCCGAGTCTCACACTTTTCCCTCTAAATTCATTGTACACCTCAAGTGCACCCAAAATAACTGCACATTCTTAACCACAGACTCATGAAGAATGAAAAGTGCATATTCCTGTCTACAGTGGACAACAAAGAGAAGCACTAAAGCTTTAATATTAATACAGATTTCTCTCCCCGTCAGTTCTCTGTTTTTATAACAGGAAAGACTGTTGAATCGCAAAGCAGATTCTAATTTTTGGTGACACCTGTCCCATTTGTGTTACGTAAAACACCATCAAAAGCATAATTATAGGATTTGAACACCTCTGTGTTGAATTAAAAACAGATAACTGCCTATACATGTGCATTATATGTAAATGCAGAACCTTTATCTATAGAACCTATAGAATCTATACAGGTTGACACGTTGTATAGATCTACACTATTCACTGCATCCAAATACATTAAAATGCATTTCATACAGATAAACGTTTACTTTCTGAAATATAATTCATCTTGATACTTTTGTGGTCAACTCACAAACTCAAAGTCCTGAGATTAAAGAGACTAAAAGCATTTTCGTTTCTGCCCTTGAACCCTCGCACAACTGCCCCCAGTGGCCGAAACCGGAACTGCTGCTGAACGCACTGCCAATTTAAACTCATGCTGTCAGCGAGTGAGCAAACAATATTCAAATAAAACAATTGTCGAGTAATTAAAAGATGATACACCCACAACCATGACACAACTGCGACCAAAATCTAACTTTTTACAATGTCGATAAACTTTAGTTTACTTACCCCAGTGTTAAAGTTTAATATCCAAAAGTATTTATAATCAAAAACGGGAAACGGTGGATCTCTTACTGATTGACGTATGACATCAAAGTATCGCGAGAGCGATATCTGTGTTCTCGCGTTATTTGGATACACTGTCACGCTTTGAGATAAACAAACATAAGATTAATTTTCATATAGGTTTATATTAATTATTTCTTTTTAGCTAGTTATTTAGTGTAAAGTAACATTAACCATATTAAAAATCAGTTATTTATTATATTAATTTAAAATGAGAGGAACAACACGACATTGACGCTTGGTTACATCAAATATACATATTATGTAATTGGATAACTGTGTTATGTTAAAAAATAATTACATTAAAAAAATTCACAGCAAGTTTTTGATGAAATGTTAGGTTTGGGAAAGTAAATCTCAGCAGATGGATTGGGTTTTGAGAAAAAAAACTGTTAGCACCTCCTCATGGCTGTAGACACTGAAGCATATGTTTAGATTTTTCTCGTGTTTCTGTGAAACATCTAATAAGTGCAACTTGAAATTCATTTTATTCAGTAAAGAGGTATATGAGTTATAAACTGATGATACTGTGTTAAAATTTCTTTCATGCTTCTGTTAATTTAAAGTTGCAAGTGCATTTAAAAGCAGCTTTCTGCAGGCTGAATGAACCCTGATGGAGTAATAGACTGTCTGATGTTTTACTTTAAGACTTTCATCTTTCATCACTGACACACAAGGTCCCACTTTTTAAATATTTTGCTGGCTGTAGCAGATACCATTTTATTCTTACTGCTGACTACAAAGAAAATCAATTTAGTTGTTCAATTGTAAGCATGCTGGAAAATTATAGGCTGTTTGTATAAATATGCAACTTTTCTGACACCTTGATTACCCTTTTCAACCAAGTCTGTCTGTCTGACAGCCACTGTCAATATTCTAAGATTTCTAATTGTATTGTCTGAATAAAGTTAAAACTCTCCAGAACTAAAAACATACAAACTTTTTGCTTTTAGTTGCTTTTTAGTTGGTTGTATATGCAGTATTTATATGGACAATATCAGCATTTTTGGACATGAGCCTATAGCCCTACATTTCCATCAATATATCCTACAAACTGATTATCATGCAGCTAAAGATGTGCTTAAATTTGAAACATTGTCCATTGTAATAATGTGAGTGTTGTTGTACTGTACTGAGTCTACTGTACATGTAAACAGGTCTTTGGGTTGATGCTATGGTCTCCTTAATCAATCAAAAACATTGGCTGATTTTCAACCTGTTAATATATCGTTCAAGGCAAACTCATTTTTAATACATCTTTTATAGCCTTGGGCAAAACTCAGTTTCTTTGATCCTCAGCAGGCCTTTGCATAAAGGATTATAAGGAATTGTGCCATTAGGGTGAAGAGATCTGCTGCTTTTATCAGATACATCAAAGTTTAGTTGGTGCCTATTAAACATACATGTTTGTTTCTGTAGACACAGAATACGAGTACACTTGAAAAGAAGTGTTTGTATAATAAAGTGTAATTGATCATATACATGCAAGGCCAGTAATCAATTTATCAAGCTGAACTGCATCTCAGTTAATCCCCAGATCCACAATGAATTCATGTTATTAAAGACTGTTTTCATCATCATAGAGTCTATTGCTAAATTAGGAATACATCTAAATATGAAAATAATCTTTGGCACTTTAGAGTGAGAACTGCCAATTTGAGATTTCAGTTTATTTATTTTTGATTAATTTGCTGCCAATGTACTTTAATATACTATACTTGCACTTTAAAGAACCTTCATTTATCGACCGAATGAATAAAATTCTGAAATAATGTGAATAAAATGGTTAGCAGACTATTCACCAATGCAAAGAAACAAATGCAAACAATGCTATTTAAAACATAATAATAATAATAATAGTGGGACCTGTGTTAAGGTCTCTAGTGATTGATTCGCCTGCGCAAAAAATGTTCATGTGTGGGTAGCTCTTGATACTTGCAGTGGCTTTTAAAACCCAGAACTGTTGACCCAATAACAGCAGAAATACCCTTTGAAATGACACATGGCCTCAGCAGCTCTTTAGAACAGCATCCACCGGAATTTCAGTGCCTGCTCTCTAATTATTCTGGCAGCTGTGCAGAAAAGATCTCCATGAATTAATCCTTCATCACCTGGCCTGTCTATATTCCTTCTCATATGTGCATCACTTTAGGGTCTTTGATGAGCCACACATTCTCTGTGTACACTGCAGAGCCAAACATGAGAAAAGCCCCCGGATGAAACGTTGCTTTGTGTTTGTTTTCGCCTGGTGCTGGAGGATCACATTGCTTCAGAAGATGCTGTCGCTCTCGGCAACAACATCTGCTTTGTGAGTGTGGGGCAAGTCCCTTCAGAGCAGAAATGCCATTTAACAAGACTTGAGGGATTTGAGTCAATGAGTGCTCAATGTGGTGAACTTCATCACAGCAATGAATCTCTCCAAAGAGCTTACGGTGATGGCCTTTTTCTCGGCTAGCTGGCATATCCCCATAATGGTGGGATATCGAACCCACCACTGTGCTTTTCATTTGAGTTTGATGCCAGGCTAATCCTATGCTCTTTTCTTTCTTTTTTAGCTCAAACTATTTTATATTACAGTAAAGGGTGTTACTGCTTTACAACAGAGCAAGTTAAGGTAAACTGTTCAACGTCTTTTTGTAGTTTTAGATCCTAATTTTTTACAATTCCATTTGCACTTACTAAACAAACATAATTTAGTAGTTATCTCATTTAAATTTAAAAGAGAAACATTTTTACACACTTTGTGTTTTAAAAATACGGGTCCAGTGCACCATTTTCAACAGTTAACATGTAAAGAAACACAGAGTACATCTATACTGTTAATAGTAACGTGTTTTTATTTAATTTAGTTGATTAATTCAGCTCAATGTAATTCCTGTAGCACTTTCCACAGTTTTGCATTGCTGCAAAACAGCAGAGACAGAAAAAAACAGTAAAGTAATAAGATTTACAAATGACAATTATTAAAATTAGCATTCACATATATTTGTTTGTTTTGCTTAGTGTTTTAAAATGTGTTTTATATTGACTAAAATAAGAATGTACACATTATAGTTGGATTATTTATTATCACATAACACTGTTAAAATAACTCAGCACCGTGTTGTGAATAAAACGTTGGTCTTTTTGAACTTCTATTTTAATTGTATCTGACTTCTGTATCTGTTAAAAAATTAAATTCTCACAGTAAATAACTTGTATTGTATTGCTTCATTATGTTGGCAAAGTATCAAAGCATTTTTCGGATAAAATACTTCTATGAAAAACAAGCAAACAAAAAAATGTTCTTTTTTACTTTGGATACGTGTTGAAAGGAACAGAGGGAAACCAAAACAAACCTCAGAATCATTTTGGCAGCCTCATGTCCAGGGCCCAGGAGAGCTGGCGACAGAGTGCTTTATACTAGCATGTATAATTACAAGCTCTGCAAACCATGTGAGTACACTACTAACTCATGAAAACCTGTCCTCCTGCGTGACATCACAACAGTACACATGTCACATGAGGGACTTTGAGACCTTCCTTAACTTAATGAGCCCCCTGACAGCCTTAACCTCATTTTTGTTAAATTGGCTAATTAAAAAGACATTTACGACACAAATAAAAGCAGTGTGCATTAAGCGAACAATGCTTCAGTGGATGTACCTTTTTAAAACAGAATAAATCCACTTCTTTAGACTTCATATATATAAATAGCAACATGAGAGAACAGTCATCATTCGCTACGTAATAAAACTAGAAAACTAATAAAAATACAAGCGCATAGAAGATTAAGTAAATCGATTTTAACGAAGCGTTTGAAAAATATTTAAACTGTCTGATCTGTAATGTGCTTTAGTGTTTACAAAGCTTGCTGTTGCTTGTTCTGGCATTAAGGGGCCGTCTTGAATTGTCAACTTTTTTCAATCAACACATGTAGCCCTGATGACATTAATTATGGCAGAAATGGCATGAATACTGTGAACTTTTTCCTTATACGCTTCTCTATTGTACGATCTGTTAGCAAGAGACAATTTGCATTATGTGGCATTAGTGAAGGGATTAGGGAACATGATTTATGCCGGCAAGACATTCTTCATTTTCGCAAATGAGTTTCCATTCCCAGTTGAACAATAGAGCGCTGTCTGACCCTCCCTTAATCTCAGTGAACAAAAAGGGCTTCGCTAAACCATAACTTTGGGACCTTGTTATTCAGACCGTGATTAAACCAGTGCTCCTAAATTAACATTAGGTTGGATCTCTATTAATTCTCTGTATTATCTGTGTTAATCACAAGTTAGCAGCCAATCAGTGAGGAATGACTGAAAGAAAAATGACTGGTTTTTCTAGCATAGGTGTCTGCTGTTTTAAAATGATACCCTGATTGCTAATTTACTCCCAAAAATACCACGAATACAAAGGAGGTAAATTACTGCAGATACCCGGGCAATTATCCCTCCAGAATATACTGTGTCCTCAAACAAATCAGAATTATTTAGGCCTTGCCACCATATTTCCTAACTAGCTACACAAAATACAAATAAATACAAGCAAATTCATGCAGGTTTTTTTTTGGCTTGCTGCTTCTGTTTACACAGATAATAGAGAAAGGACAGGAAATAATGGAGCAGCAGGCTTGGGAAAAGTAAAGACAGCGAAATAATGTGCCCAGCTAACAGTGAACGTTCTCAGAATGTTGGCTAACGTAATAACAAAAGTTTTGAATTTTTTTTTAAACTATATATATTGCATGTACAAAAACATTAATCTTTAGTTATAAAATATTAAAATACGATATATTAAAATATACATAATATATAAAAATTAATAGAAAATTATATATTAAATTAAAAAAAAAAAAAATATTATAGAAGAAAAAAGTGTTTTTTAAATAATTTTCTTGCAACCAAGAAATAACTTTAATGCACATCTAAGAAACTAGATGTTTTTAACATCCTAGAACATTCAAAATAACATTCCTAACATTTTTGTTACTTAATGGAAACATTAAGGAAACATTCCTACAATGTAAAACTGTTAGCTGGGTGAGCACCACACCCCAGTGTGACTCCACTATGCCACAGCCCTGAAAGTTCATGTTGCTTTAAAAACGATCATTTCTTTTGAAGCCCTGATTGCCTCAGGTGGACAGCAAATGAAGACGTTTGAAGACATGCCCGAGCTGTTATATCTGCTTTGTTAGGTGTAATCAATGAGAGAGAACAGGCATGAGAGAAAGTCTGAATGACTGGCAAGGCCCTGACTGCACAGGCCAGGTGCAGAGTGAGTAGGGACCTCCCTGTTAACACATGGCACACCACTCAGCCAGGGAGATTAATGGGTCTGACTGCATGGCAGTGGAACGGCCAGGGATCAGAAAGTGTAATTGTGCTGGGGCAAGTATGGACATGGACAGCTGCGCATAGCAGGAGCCAATCACACCTCCTCATCCTTGCCATACCTCCAGTTGTTCACCCCAGGTACGAGTATTCCAGTCCTAGGTGTGATGGAAGACCAAGATGAGGATTTTGGGTGAGCGAAAGGTGTTTTAACTTCTATCACAAAAGCAATTTCGTGCAATAAAACTTGTATTTTGGATAAATGATTGCAGGAGCACTTTTGCGAGGTCATGTGTTAGGACCCGTGGAGAATCTGATTTAGCTAGATATCAGAAACATCAGTCAAAGCTATGTTTTTATATTAGAATCGCTGCACATAAACATTGTGTGGGAGGATAATTTAAATGTTTACGACAGGGACAATATTTATTTAGGTGGATGTCTTTAAAGATTAGCCCGTGAGCAAAAATATGCTTTTGTGTACACCGACCCACAAACTATATTTAATGCATAACATCTTCACATTCAGAATGAGTGTCTCATTATAGATATGCGATATTCACAATGAATTTCTCATACGTATAATGATGAAACTGCATTTCTGCCTCTCCCGAGCAAATTTAACACCCTGCTCATAACAATCTGCCTCTTGCTCGGCATAAACTGTTTTGACACCCACATGCTCATATAATTTCACTAAAGTCCTTGTACAAGCGACAGATGTTTAAGACAATGTAAATTCATTGGTGACATTGAGGTGGTACTTTGCTATTCAAATGAGCGCTGTCTCCTTTAATGCTAAACGGCTCCCGTATTGGATGGAAATATCAGCGCCTCTATAAACAGCTGTGACCCCACGCAGGAAGTCAGGCATCCCACTTCCTGTGGCAAGCTGTGCCGCTGGCTCTCCTGGCCAGAGATGGCTTTCTAATTGGTGTCCTCTCACCTCTTTATACTGAGATGCTCCTGTTTGACAGTTCTTGGCAGCAGGGGAAATGTCCTTGAAGAACAAAAAAGTCGAATCAGAAACCTGTTAAAGTAAAATACTTTACCTTCAAGGTTTTTC
>JAZGTK010003345.1:0-27711 GCA_036877625.1 Ambastaia sidthimunki | reverse complement strand
AAGGATAAAACTGTGAGCGTCTCTGTGTGAGGAATATAAATAGGCCTTGTTAATGTGGAGCTAACATGCTGCTAAGCTAATAGCATGTGTTCCTGGCTCGGTTGGAGGAAAAAATGCCACCGTCTAAAACTGTATTTTTAAAAGTGGCAACTGGCTCCACTTGAGACCTTTGCACATAGTTAAAAATGACTGAGATTTCATTTTTTTTGATTACTGAATTGCAAAAACACCAAAGGCCATTTAAAATGTGCTAACAAGGAAACCAATACAATGTTGCAAAGATGTAAGCAAACTTAGACAGTCGCGTAAACGTTTTTTTTTTATACGTTGACTGAAATGCTGGCAGCGATTAAGCGACAAACGGTTTACTTGTCGCATAATCTGGCAAAATCGTTTGAGAAGAGATGTAGGAAATTGCACATCCTCAAACTAATATTCATGATTAATTTGCACCCCATTGGAAAGATTAATGTCAGAGCAGGTTAATAATTCCATGTTTTCTGGCTTTTTAGATTAGCAGGAGCGGAATAATCGTGAGGTGAAAAGCGTGAGAGCTCCGGGACCGGGCGAGACTATTTCGTTTGACTGGCCTTCTTATCAAGCAGTAGGCGGTTTATAGTTATTTCATGAAGATTGCTGTGGTGGGCTCAGCAGGGCTTAACCTGAAATCACATGTGAGGTAAGCTGGATTTCAGCCATGCATTCTTGCAATGGCCCACGTATACCTCAGTAATATCTTTCGTATCTTGCTTTCTTACATCGGGAATGCATAAGGTAAAGGTTATATGTACATTGCGCCACACTGTTGAAAATAATGATCGTTTGAAGTTTTGCTCTCATGCCTCTCTCTTGCTCAACAGCACAAAGCTTCTGAGGTTATTCTACGTTTCGTAAGCTCAGGGCGAAGCACTTGTGAGGTCCTGAATGAATCAAGCACAGCCACCATTAAAGTTCTACTGAACTTGTTTATTTCTATTTTTCCCATTGGCCACTCGCTGAAGCTAAAATCAATTGGCTCATAGCGAACGCTATCACTGAGATACAAAGGTCAGTATCTGAAGCTGTGTGCTAAGAAATATCTCAACACTGATATTTCTGTGGTACACAGCTCCTATATGAACAGACAAATGCTGGCAGTGTTCTTTGAAAGAAACAAACAAAGGTTTGGATTGGATTAATGAAAACAACAGATTAAGATCCTGATTCTTATATGGCTGTCTGTAAGCTTGAAAAACAGATAAAAAAGCATTGACTTTAACTTTGTTTGTTTGATTTTTGTTCAGTGCTTCTTGTTCATGCCCATAGATGTCAAACAAAACACCATTCAATTGCCCTACTGTCTGTGTTAGTGTATTGGCTTTGATTGGCTCTCCTTTGTTATGTTCATCACATGACAAAACTAAAGGCCTATTCACATCAAACCAATTAAATCAAATTCAATTTATAACAATACATTTCCTTCATACCAACTCTTGACTTATTGTACTGTGATGAACACCCCAGCCGTTCAAAGAATGTCAAATATCTGGCTTAGTATGAAAAAAAATGCTTGGGAAATTTTAACTTTGTTTTGACCTTGAGGAATAAAGGTTGCGGCCACAGATGGGTCAGGCCTAATGACGGGCTCAACGAGGCCACACTCATTATCAGATGACCAGATGACTACGTTAGACGTGTACAAAAAAATGCCATGACAGATGATTCATATGTAAATAATATTTTCCCCCCACTAAGAAGGTGCATAATCTTATGGCTGTAGTGTTCAAAGCTCTCATTTGCAAGACCACGAGTGCTTCTTAGCGAAACTGAACGACTCCAGTCAGTAATAGGGTGGAAAAATGAGAACAGATCACACGGGGAGATATACATCACTACCGCCACCTTGTCACTGAACACCCCCAAGGGTCAGCGCATCTGCCGCTACACACTGAAGCCACGGTAATGAGCCCGTGTCATCACAGCTGAAAGGCTCGAATTTACTTAATGGTAGAAGTTCAAAGACTTAGTTTACAGCAGAGATGACAGTGAGACTCTGAAGTTGACCTTAACAATCTGGCTGCGGGAGCAACAGGCAGATCTAGGATTTGTACCGCAACTGTTTTCTTTGTTTTCATTACAGATGTTCTCGGTACACAGAATAATGATATAAATAGCAGAGAGTTGCAGAATTCATTAAGGAAGGGTTGTTACATTGGTTTACTGTTGAGTCAGTGTTCTTTTGTATTTAGATTCACAGGCGCGTCTGTCTTCCTGACATTGAACGTCTGCTGAACGAACTGTTTGAAATTTTCTAAATGAAACACTTGGGTATTTAACCCTGTGGATTTGGATCTGCTGTCATTGGAATGTTCTGAAATGTTCTTGCAGAATAAAATCACCAGCACTTTATGTGGACCAAAGTAACTCTGACCAAAGTGCTGATAAAAAACAGCTTAAGCTGCTCTTTGAGCCGGTCTGTTTGCTGGATTAAGAGGAGTTTTGAGAACTTTCAGCTCCTAGGTCAGTCAAGGAGGCTTGCTGGTCTACAAGCTAAAGTAGCTGAGCACCAGCTTCATAAATATATATATAAATACATGGATGCCCCATTAGCGGCTGTTTATATGGGCCACTATACATAATTCATCCACCATATTGAAACAGTCAGATCTGGTTTATGAACACTTTAATTCTACTATAGTCTACTATAATTAACAAACAAATAAAATGTGCCTCTTGTGTAAAGCCAAACATTATAATTGCTAAACTAACACAATACAAGACGAAGGTGTTAGTTAACACAATGTTAAAAAGTTACCAGAGTTAAAAACTAGTAATATTGAGTAAATACATATAAAACACAAAACAACATGGTTATCACATTTCTTCTGGAATTTAAATCAATGTGGTTTTTACCACAAGAGGCTCAATGTTGTGCCATTTTGGAAAACTCTGATTTTTATTGTAATGTTGATGGCAAGCATTTTGGGAATTGAATGTGGCATCTACATATATGTTATCTGTGAACAGCTTGGCCAGGCTAGAAGACTAGCTAGACCATCTAAAACCCACTAAGACCAGCAAACAAACTTAGGCTGTTTTATTTATTAGGGGAAAAGCAAAAGTCCTTTTGATTCAATATTAGATGCAAACCAAGGACCTTTCCCTCAAGAATGGGTTGAAATCTAATCAGAATGGTTCTCCTGACAGATCAGCCCCTGAAACAGGTGCTTATGGTGCTTGTCTTATTAAATTCATGGCACATTACAGCATGTACCATATGCCTGTCTAATCTGGTTAGCAATTGAAGGCCTGCCACAGATATAAGCAATCATTTTGTACAGATTGAGGATTGATTTATCAGAGGTCTGGTCCACTTCTGCATCAATTATTCCTAGAAACGGCCAGTTGAGATGAGCAAACATCAGCTCCTGCAGTAATTAATATGGGCTGTTCCTCCGCAGTTGTGCTCCAGGTCTACACTGGCCTGCATCTGCAAGCCAAAAAGCAGTAAGAAAACACAAGTAGTGTCTTTCTCTTCTCTTTGTTTTAGACTGAGGGTTCTGGTTGCGAACGGGGATAGAGTGGTCCGGCTTTCTAGTGCCAATCCAAAATTTCCTTCCAGATCATTACAGCTTTAGGCAAAGAGTCAAGTCTGGCATTAAACCTGCATGTTAAATTTTAACCAAAGCCAAAAAATAGGGCCAGACACTCTCAGTAAATTCGTCAGCGTTCAATTAGCAAAAATGGGAATCAAACTGAACAAAATCCAAAGGCGAATGCAATGGCGTAGAAACTCATTTAATTCTGCAGTTGCGTGTGGTTGTTAAATCTCATTATGATCTCGCTGATTGCTCATTTACACCTGTACCACCCAGTGCTGTTCTGTATGTTACTCAAGCAAATGTGTTACTGTGAGGCTAACCGCTGACTGCTTGAAATCTTAAAATTTTTAGATTGATGTTTACAGGTTGCTGTCATGTTTTACACATTCTATTATTTCCAATGACAGATTGCAGATTTGTGTGTGTATAAGAGAAATGTAGCTCACGCTCAGTCTGAAAAAATCTCTTACATTTATGATTTATGTGTGCAGATCGATGATTTCTGCCATGTTCTCATTGTAAACCAGCGTGATCGAAACAGATTGCTAACAATGGTCAGATCCATTCCATCCTGTTCCTGTGTCTTTTCCAGCTGTTTTTAAAAGACTATGTGAAGTGTTCACAATCACCAAATGTGCCTGTACATCCCAAAATGATCGCCAGATGATCAAAGCACACTTTCATCAGAGCCCTAGGATGGACTAAACCATGCCCTTGTTGGCCAGACTTGTTAAAACAAGATTTCGTATTAACTATCTGCCCAGCAACAACAGATAAGACAGCAGAGATCCTACTTGTCTCTCAATGTAGATAGACAATGATTTGGCTGAAAATGTATTCCCACATTTCACTTTACAAACTAGCGTTCAAAAGAAAGCTAAGACACCAAGCTGATTTGTGAGACTAGCTTGGCCAAGAAGGGGTTGAAAGCATTGTTCTGGAGAAAAAAATTAACTGGAGCTCAGTGGCGCATCTGTTTGGTCAAAGCAACACAATCAGGACTGTGGCATGAAAGCGTGGGGGAGTACAATTCTGTCAGCACATCTAAATAACAATGACCACCCAATAACAGGCTGGATCAGAGATGGCCTGGTGGCACAAGGCCAATCTGTTCTCACTTTGCAATTTCAAAAAGAAGAAGGTTCAGTGTAATCACCATTGATCTACTTCAGCATGGCCAGACTTCATTGATCTGATTCGGAGGAACTTTAAAAGAACACGTTGACCTGGGGAGATGTTTGTTTGATGTTTATAAAATGCTCGTGACCTGATTCGCACACTTGTACTGTAGGAGTGTTTGGAATGCATTGGGTGGAATGGTAGGCGAGGTTTCACTGGGGGTTTGACCTTTTCTCCATGGTTCAGTGTGTTTTAAGCAGCCGTGACTGAGTTACTTAGGCCTCAGTGCCATGAAGTGGGTGAACAGGTGGTCGATGGATTAGTACAACCATGGGAATGCGCCTTAAATCAAAGCCTGGACGCAACACAAATTCACTGCATTTTGATCTTGAGCAGAAAATTGCCCAAAAGCAAGTCATGCAAAAGAATTCATTTATGAGAATTATGTTCCTCTCTTTAGTCTTAACTCCCTTTAACCGGTCGCAGGAAAGTGTCTCCTTGAGTGCTTTTAAGGGCAGTATGTATACGCTACAGTATATTTGTCTGTAATTCCCAATTACACAGATGTTTAAGTTGCATATTGAAAATCTTTTTTGGCTTCCTTCTTCACAAGCCCCATTTGAAATAGAAATGACATTTACATTTAATCATTTAGAAGATGCTTTTATCCAAAGCGACTCAAAAATGAGGAAAAGCACAACTAATTTATCATACAGCTGACAGTATTTGAAATACAGCACTACTGAGTTTCAGTAAACCAGGATTTTTTTCTTAATACAAAGTGCCTTTAATTTTGGTTATGGATTGTCACAGAGTTGTGTCTTCAGCCATTGCGTGTGATGTGTGAGGTTGGGATGGTCTCAGCAGATTGACTGGAGGTTGGAAGCTCATTCCTCCACACAGTCAAGAATCTTGTTCTTGTGATCAAGGTTCCTTATTGTAATGGTACTACCAGACGTTATTCATTTAGAGGCAGTCCTAAAAGCCAGTGTCAGAAGTTTAAATCAATGCACACACACATACAACTTCATAGATAACAATAATGCAAATTAACATAAAATACTTTTGGATTATAAATGATTAGAGATTGGTACATTTATGTATGGTTTTGAAAAAATGAACATTTGGTTTTCATAAGAAGCTATGTCCACCCAATCTGACTATTAAAATACAACTTATAACTTACATAAATATATAAATAATGGTCAAACATTTGGTTCACTTACTCATTTCTTCACATTTCGGAATAATAGAATAATTATTAGATTAAATTAATAATAAATTATACAAATTATTAGAATAATAGAATAACTATTAGGATAATTTAGAATAATAGCAGCTCATCAAAATCATTAAATAGCACAAATGCAACTTTTGAAATTATGTTGTGATTAAAAACATCCAAAATAAATCATTTTTTTCAGTGTAGTCACCTTTTTCTAGAGTTTTCAAAAATGTTCTTTTTGACTAATTTGAGATGTTTAATTCAAGTGATAGACAAAGTATTGGCAAATATATTTTACTATGCATGTTTGGTGATGCTAGGTATGGGAAGGTGTGCAGTTTATATCTCCAGGGGCAACTGTACAGTCAGTAAATATTTGGGGCTTTAAAATGTTACATTGATTTATTGCTACATCAATCCTTCTGTTAAGTAAATCTCTCAATATTACTGGGGCTAAAACTAACAAGGACCCCAAAATAACTCTGTTTCAGACTCATGCATGGCCAATGATCTTGTGTTTTAATTCTGCAAGTTGTTAAAAATGCTGTATTTAAAAATGAAAAACTTTAGAACTTTGGTGCTTTTGGTTTTTTGTAGTTCAGTGCACACTGTGTCCTGACAACAGCGTCTCATGTTTTGTCGCTGGTTTTTTGGAAGTTAGCAGACTGTTACAATGAGCACTTTTAAAAGAAAAAATACTGTTGCTGACTTTGACAAACTTTGCAAGGTTCATTGCATCATGTCTTAATAAAATAGCTTTACAAGAACCACAAATGTTCTGGCTTATGTCTCCAGTTTGCCACCAAATTCCTCAAGCACAACTCAAGAGTTATAGCTGCAAAATCATGATGCTTATTACTTTTGGATGGGAGGAAATTTTAACCATACAATCAACAATCAGTTTTCCTTTTAGTGATTTCTACTGAACCGCAAAGTACATAATCATTTATACAAGCCTCTGTTTCACACAAGCTACAATATGCCAGTATTGTAAAAAATATTATAATTTATGATGTCCAAAATCTGGCTTGCAAGATTGTCTTAATTATAGAACATAATTGCATCTCTAAATGGATTTTACAGTGACAAAAATTACCAGGCATGAAAACTTGACAAGTTGATAAAGAAACATTTGTGAATTAAGCTCCGGAAACAGACCCCTAATGCTGCCCATGTGACTGTCCCCCCAGCCAACAGTATTATTGGACTGTCTTTGGCAGTTATTCATCGTGACCCTATTCATAAAACACTCACTTTTGCCCTCATATGATGCCGAGTTCACATGCACCAATTAAACATATAATTAGAATGTAGAACCGTCATTTGGATAATGACATGCATGCCGGATAACAGGGCCAAATTATATGTTGCCTAGCAACATTCCATTGCGTTACCATACCTTCACTGTTCACTTGGTCCTTTCCTCACCCCAGACCAGTGCTGCTATCCCACAAGATTTGCAATGTAAATTAATTTCAGTTATATTCAATTACATTCAATTGAATTTCTAAATAAAGCACTATGTATTATGCGTCATATTGTACAAGGGGTGTAGCGTCAACATCCTGGAGGTTTTGAATAGACATTTGGGAATCCTGGCTAATGAGGTTGGAATTTCAAATCGATCTTGCATAATTTAATTGAATTCGTATTTATTATTTATATTAATGCACTTGTATGTGATAAAAATATTCCTTAATGCAGGGTGAGATTTAATATCAAACAGAAACATCATTATGAACCTATTCATCTCTTAATGTGATTCACCTCATTTATTTTAATTATGACAAAATAATGCAATTACTGTACTACATCACCATAGAAACATAGAGATGTCCAGGTTTATGTTCATTACCATAACCTGGGCAAACTTGACAATCTCAGATCTTTTAAGCCAGTCGCAGCATTTTATGTCATACAGGCTCTGGATCCGCAGTCTGGGCTTTATTGTGGTCACGGGCAAGTAATAAGTCCTATCCTATTGAGTGTAACTGTGTTTTGAGAATTGATCAGTAACTTACACACAAACAGCCCCAGGCTGTGCAGAAATGTCACTTTGAGATAGCAGAGATCCAAGGAAAGACTTTCTCTTGGCATTGGACAGGAGCGTTGGGAGCGGAGCCACCGATGTTGGTTTAACAATATGTAAATTACGAATCCGAGATGCCCGATCGCGTGCTTGTTTACTTTGAAATCAATGGATCATAAAGTTGTATTCAAAGAATTGTATCTGTGCCACTCCTCTCAAACTGGCTCGCTCATGATCTTGTTTAAAAGTGCTGCAACGGCCAAGAATTCCCATAAAGGATTCAAAGACGCCAATTACTTCCTATTTACTTTATGGCTCATTGAATGCACAGCAACACCCGAGCTTGTGAAAACTATTCTTTTTTTCTGCTTTAGGAAGATAGTGACATCACAAGACACAAAACCGTTTTAAGGGCTTTGCTGTTGCAACCCACTCCAGTGCACAATGACAGGGATTTTCACTCTGAATAATGAGCTACAATAACACTAACTCCTGTTTTTAGGCAAATCTTAGGCAGCCTGGGATTGAAATCACTGTGGAATGCCTCCAAAGGCTTAAGGCCGCTGTCTTGAGGTTTGTCTTTAGGGATCTCTTGGCGCAAAGCAAGCATTCTTTGGGTGTCTGCTTAATGCAGGGGTAATGTTTTAGGATAAACAAACCTCTTATTGAAAGAATGGCTGATAAGCAAGGTGCGAGTTATGGTGCCCTGCGGACATACAAGCTTCTCACAACAGAAGAGGCCTCAGGTGATCACAAAGGCCTCGTCTGAATGGAATTCCAAAAGTGTGGAGAAAATACACCTTAGGTCAGGGCTTTTGAAGGAACCTCCAATACAAAAGATCAATGGCATGGCTTTACATGTCGCCCCACTCAAAAACTTAAGTGACCCGTCTTTGTGCCCCAAGGGACTGAAAAGGAGAAAGAAAAAAGAGTGTTACTAGCAGGGTAATCAAGCTCTCACCAACTTTCCCATTGCAAGACGTTAGAGACGTGGGGCTGGATCCTGTCTGGATTGCCTTCAGGTAATTCCAGTACAGCAAGCACAGATGTTTTGAAAGGGCACCAGCAGTGTTAAAAGGATGATACAAAAGAGATCACAAATGAGACCTCTTTGATTCTCCTAGACATCAGTGAGATTAAATGGAGATGCTTGAGTCAGACAGATTCAAGTAATGTTACATTTCTTATCTAGTTTTAGAAAAAATCTCAGTTGCTCAGGTTTGGCAAGATACCAAAATCTGATATAAAAAAATGATGGTTTTGCAAACATGTTTTTCTGACCTAATTCTTCCAAGAATAAATAATCCAGGCTGTGCAATGTACACCATTTTTATAATGCATTATATAAATGTGTAAATATGTAATTTATTCATACTGTGTCAACACTTTTGTTTAAACAATTTTGTTCTGTTTATTTCTGCTAAGGAATTTTAGAAACATCAGGAACAACGTTGATGCATAACTACACACTTCATTATGTTTCCTGAGCGACCTTTGAGCAATGAATTTTTTCCCTGGCATGTCCTCAGGCTTTAGTGGTTAGCTTTTGAAACCCTATCCCATGAGTCTTTAATTTGCTGAGGAGACAGGTGTGCTCCTTTAAATCCTTCCTCAAAACCTCCATCTCGTTTACAAGCCAACATGTCCACTCAGATGTTTATCTTGGCCCTGTGTCATGTGATATCAGAGCCTTCCAGCTACCTGAGGCAGACCCTCTCTCTACACATCCTCAGGTTGCACTGTGAGTTGTGAGGAACATGGTTGTGTGGGTGTGAAAGTGGGTTTTTGTGCATGAGGGTCTGCGTTGTAATCAGAGCGATTAGTTCTCATTGTTCTCTTGTTGTTTGCTCAGCTGCCCGGGTGCTTGTCTGGCAAAGTATTTTTTGAACGTGACTACTGGTGTCTAAAACGTGCAGAATCAACACCTGTCTTTCAAGAAGGCCACCAGCAAATATGCAAATATTTGCTGATCTGAGAGGAAGGCCAGTGTTTAAGAATCATGTAGCTGAACCGGGAGCGTTCTCCTTATAAATTAATGGCCTCAATCGTATTTGAAATTCCATTTGGTAAAGTTTAATGAGTTTGGTTTAGGTTCACTTAACCTTACTGAAAATTGCAGCTTGTAGACCAATTGGTTTTTCTGTTGCTTAATAGAAAATAACTGGTCTGTTTTTCAACTAACTCTAAGTTAATCTATTCCTCTGAGAAATACGTGATGCCCGTAATTGTGGTATATTATGTTTTTCTAAACTAAAGCTAATTTTCTCATTAAGCTAATTCCTGGTTTACTTTCATTATAATTCTAGATTATTTTGTGAACTTTCAAGAAAATAAGAGTTTGTGGTTTAGTCACTGCTGGTATCCAATTCAATGTAAAAAGAAAATGAAATCCAACAGACTGTTAAGAATGTACTAGACTGTTCAGCTTGCTGTTCTAGATATGATCCTCATTTTATGTAATGTTAAACATTATATATAAGGTCATCCAGAGAACATGACGTTCAGTAACACCATCATTTAGACAACAGACACTCTTATTTCATAGTGTTCAGTACATGAAATATCCTGTTAATAACTGTAACTATGTTTAGAGAATGAGTCACATTGAATGGTGCATCTTGGATCCAAATTGGTTTGACGCAAAAAACAAAGGCAAGCAAAAACTCATCATGTGTTTTATTCCGAAAGCTTATGGGTTTTTGCTGATGCAACCCTAGTGAAACTTCACCAGTGCTTCAGCATCAAATGTCATCCATTAAAGAAAATGGACTGCAATGTTATATTGTGTGTAATGAGCATTTTTCTCCCCTTCAAGCTGCAGCTTGTTTAATCAGATCAGTCCTTGTGTTTGTAAGATCTCCTCAAATTGAAACTCAAAAACTGAAACCTGGGGAAACTTTTGTACCAAAATTGGATGAGCCACAAATCATTTATCTTAATACAAATAAGAGGAACTGGAAGGCATGCTATTTACTTTGATGGAATTAGGATGTAATTATGTAAAAATAAAAAATAAACTGCATCTGATGCAACCAAACTTTAATGAAGAGCGAACGTTTTTTATTTCTCATTTTATTCCAATATTCCTATCTATAAAAGTGTCTGACAGTTTTCATATCGCACAATGCCACACTTTGTCTTTTATGAGTCGTAACAACGAAGGCGTTTCATCCAATATAGATTTCATCCAATGCACAGATGAGTGATGCGATTGGTCCTTAAATGTGAATTAAAGACTTAGCTTCTCCAACAGTAGGAGACATGCAGCCTAATAGGATATATAGCATGATATAGATGACATATTTATTTGATTTCTCACCCTCTGACACACCATTTAGATGCTAATACGATTCAGTCTCCCATTTTCCGCAGAATTTGTGCGTGTTAGCGCATGGGTCGGGTCAACGTCTGTATCAGTCAAAATCTTCAGCAGCCATTTATAATAATTTCAGTACATGTTATGATTGTTATACAAATTTATGTTAATGTTTTTTATTACCAAAAGCCTTTAATGAGCTTGTACATGGGTTAGACACAATCCTAGGATGAGGGCATGACGATGACTAATAACTTAAACAGTTTGTTCCATACACACAGCTATCATATAGTTTTACATGACTTGGAATATAGTTTAGAGCGTGACAGCCCTTGGCCACTCTGAACTGCTTTTGTATGGCAAGAATTACATAATTCTTAAAAAATCTGCTTATATATTCAACAGGAAACAATAACAGCATACGGGCTGAGAGCAACATGAGGGTGACTTAATAATCAGAGTCCTGGGTGAACAATTTCTGTAAGAGACACAGAAAGTTCTAGTGAAACCCATGATTGCTGGTTAAAAGTAATCAAACTTGGCACCTTGTTGTTTATGTTCACATGAAACTGATTAACTGAGTGATGCATAAACTAATTATATGAGTGATGCATGGTTCAGCTTTTTTGCAACTGCCAGTGACATACTGCATGTCAGGACAGGCCACCCACAGAGATATTATAATTTTATTTATTAATTTGGATGTTTTTGCGTTTGCCTGCGTGATGCAACCAGTAAGGATGTTCTTGTCTGCGAGGAATCCGCACAGGTTGACGCAATGCATTGTGGGTATGCCACGACACATGCCATCTTCTTCAGACAGAGTAGATGAGCAAAGTCATTGTCCTTGTATGCTCCAGTGAACCCATTTAACCTCATCGTTCAGACATTTTTGGCCACTTTACAAATAAATTCGGCATCCGAGAACAGAGGCGACTATTTTAAACAGATGTCGCCCTGAAAATCGTAAACGATGCGCACATGCCCTTAATGAAACAGTTGCTATGGATGGCAGTTTTTTTGGTGCTCAGCTGTCTTCTTTGTCTACAAGAACCGCCCCATTGGACTTGAACCCCATTTAAGATGGCAATAAATTATTAATCAGAAGAACACAATGTTCACCGGGATGTCCCAGCGTGACTGGGTTAATCGCCTGTGGCACGGAAAACAAGCTTGCAGGTAAGCATGCGCTGAGCACACGCAAGCGCATTAAACTTCTTGTCCGTCTGAATCTTGGTGTTTGCTCAACTGTGGAGCAAAAACTAACACACTGAAAGAGAACATTCATGCATCGAAGCATGTAGATGTCTAGCCAACACGCTTTAACACAACCTGAGCAATAAACATAACCATGGCATTAAACATTCATGACGCTCCGTATCCCGGGCAAGCAGATGCTTAATGCTGAGATCCGGTGCTTCCTTATTTCAAGAACTACTGAGAAACAACTAAATCCTTTGGCAGTGCCGGAGCGCTGTGCCTACCCATAATCCCATGAGGCCAAACTGATGATGTGAACAGCTGAGCCCATGTAATGCTTGACTTTTATGGTACAGTATGATCCACATAACTAGATCACAATAGGCATGTTGATTTGCTGTAAATCCTTTTTTTGTACTGTATTTGTTCTGTAAAAAAAACAACAAATACAGTAAATACAAATAGGAGGTCAAGAAAAATGCATAAGAAGCATAAGAAAAATGTGTTGGGTGAATCTGACAAAGAACATTTCTGAGTGATATTTTACCCAAAAGTAAACATAAATAAAATATTATATTTTGCAAATGCAGAACGTGAAGCCTAATTTAGGACTGTTTTTATTTGCATTGTGAAATTTGCATGAAGGGCAAATTTTTCCCCAAACATTCTCACTTATGTTTACATTTACATTTATTAATTTGGCGACGGTAATACATTTTATATACATTTTATATACATTTATATACATTATACATTTTATCTGTACTTGCATTCCCTGGGATCGAACCCACAACCTTTGGGCTGCTAACGCTACCAGTTGAGCTACAGGAACACTGTAATGTGTAATGTAATGTGATGCAGATTTTACTTTTACTTAATTAAAAGTTTTACTTTTGAGTTTGTTTCTGTTATTTGCATTGATGATTGTCATTAGTTTCTCATAACTGTAATACAGTAACGATCATTCTGTCTGAACACAATAATTCATTTATTTTATAACTAACATGAGCATAAATTAAAGGCAGAACAACAAATACCACCATGATATATAGTTTTAATTTATCTATTATTTCATATTATTCTCAAATTATTACATGCTGAACATTCTTTAATATCATATTTTCATTAGTTTTCAAATTTACAAATTACAGTAATCAGAACTATGTAAATTATTATGTATGTGCTTAACAGTCATAAAATGGACAATGACAATGTGAAAAAGAAAAAAAATATATAATTTTTCAAGCAAAAAGTAATTTCGTTTTGGATACTGGGGTGAAATATGACTCAGTGAGCTTTAAAAATATAATTTCTCATACTCATATACCTGTGACATTGTATTACAGTATTGAACATACACTACAATGGCTCCACATTACAGTTTTCCTGGGCAAAATCTTCTCATCGCACAGCTGTATATAAATAAGCCAAGAGCATCATTGTTTTTGGCTTGTCGTTCCTTTTTAATACCTTAAGTGAAAAAGCAAATAAGATTTGAAGCCCAGCAAACACGACTGCTCTCAGGCACATTGCTTGTGACTTTACATTAGACACACTCACATGGATTTGCTCTGACTAACATATAACAGTGTTTTGCTTCAGTTTGTGCATCATCTATTAACATGATATTAGCATGAAGAAAAAAGGCTGATTTCGCATGAAATTACCATTTATTTTTGCTTGAAATACATTCCTAGAAAGATAAACTTACCTAAACGAAGTTAAGGGCATCTCAAGTATCCATTGACTGGCACTGGATTGAAAGTCACTGACATTTATATAAATCCAATCTAGGACCTTGTAACATATTATCATACTAATATTGTGAACCTTTGTGGTCAACCTTTTTAAGAGCTTCCATGTTAAACTTCATCAGTCAAAAGCCTGAATGCTGTTGAACCGTTTCTTTAAATGTGATCTCAGGTACTGCCGGGGACATTCGCCCTTATTAAAGACGGCCTTTATTGATCTGTGATAGCCACCCCGGGTTGTGTCTCAGAGGCCACCTTTATATCCAGAAATGGCTGGATATTGATTGTAGAATGAGAAACTGTGGAGATGTGGATAATCGTATCCTCTAAAACAATACAGTGAGGCACCACAGACCAAAGGTCTCGTTGTTTCTCTCTGAATCTGGGTATTCGCTGTCCAATTGAAATGCCGGCTGAGAAACCACAGAGGTGCTCTGCTGATGATATCTTACCTGATATTGAGACAAACATTTGTATAAGACTGCATCACTGTGTCTAAAGGGATTATGTGACCTGTTTAAGATATACATGAGCCTATAGGCTGCATGAGGAATAAGAAATCTCATCCTTATCTCATCCTATATCCAATATCCTACATCCAGATGTTGAGTCAAAGTCAGGCAATGTAAGGTTAAACCTTACAAGAGTAAGGAAGTTAAGAATCTCTAATTAATAAAGAAACAGATAGTATCAAAATATTGTATATTTTGTTGTTAAATGGTATGGAAGATTTACATGTATTCATTTAGATGCTGTTATCCAAAGTGACTTACAAAGAGATTAAATAAGAAAGTGAAGTCCAATTACACATATTTTCTCCAGCAGTGTTTTTTTTTATGTTGATTTGGTTATTTAAGGTTTTGGTTATTTAATTAAGGTTCTATAAGTTAATATTACATTAGCTACATGAAATAACATTGACCAATATTGCTCAATGTGAACAATGCATTCATTGTATGACCATTATATTTGATACTTGTTAATTTCAACAATACATATGAATTTAATGTTTTATCTGTTTAGTTCAGGCACAATGAACCAGCATTAAAAAGCATTTTTGATCTGTCTGTATGTCTCTCTGTACCATTCTGGGGACGAGAGTACAGCAGAAATGAAGTGGAGGCATTTAAAGGGGTGGAGTGTAAAGGTATTTTCTCCTCCTCCGTCTGAACAACTGATATTCTTTAAAGCACTGACACAGGACTTAAACAGCAAGTGCAAACAAACGCTTTATTTCGTTAACGACACAGTTCATCGAGATGTGAGGCTGTCGAAACCCTCCATCCGCCATGTGATCACTTTGACTTTCGTTATGTACTTTCATTTCATTTTATACATTTGCTTTGCTCGTCATAGAGACTGAAACCAGGACTTCTAATCAAGCGCCGCGCAGTCGTCCCGTGGATCTGCCAGGAGTAATTCATCCTCATTTCTTTTTCAGGACGTTTTGCAAGAATTATAAGAGGGTCACAAGACAAATCTGAAGCCAAGCGAAGAAATAAATGCAAGAAGATATCACACTGACCGCTAGCAACCAGCGACACACATTCATCTATTCACAAGAAGGACTTTGGTTTGAACATCAGCCCGTTTTATTGGTACATCGAAGACGCGCTGAAAGGATTTTATCGCATTTACAATCGGGTCAGTTTATCTTCATTATTTCAAGATGTCAAATGTGTGTGTTTGTGATTTTATTTCATTGTGCGGTTTTGTGTGTCGGATGTATGTATGTATGGGATCGAGTGGACGGACTCTGCTTGTCGAGTCTTAAATCTGGACAGTGAAAGTTTTATACAAGAATTGTGAATTGGGCCTTAACAGTCCTTTGACATAAGAAATTAGCAATAGCATGGATAAATAAAATTATATGAATAACTAAAATGCAACAAAATGTAACACCAATTTATTTCAGAATGGCTAAAATATGGACTTTTTCAGTACAAAATAACAGTTCTTCTAATGTAAGCATATGAATGAAGTAGAAGCAAGGGCCAATAACATTATTATTGTTATTATTACGATAACAGTTTAAATTTAAACTAGTTTAAAAACATCAATTAATGTAATTCGTAAGCAAAATGTATTACAGGTGGACAGTAAGTCTGTGTGTGTATACAGTGAATTATGAATCTTCGCTCGGCTGATTGAGTCTCGAAGCTGCACAGTGGAGTTTGCAGATCTTTGTAAGTGATCTGGGTTCGGCTCGTCGGGTCTTGAGGCTGGACAGTGAAAGTGTGTGTGTGCAGATTGATTCGTGTAGATGGAGAGAAGAGAGGCAGAAGGGTGAGATTTCTTCTTCTTGCGGACGGATGAACCTATAAGCTTGACATCCAGACGTTAAAATAGCTGCTATGTGACGCCGATCTATTCAAACGGAGGTAAGAGATCAAGTGGAGGGCAATATTTTTGAGAGAAATATTGGTGGTATTTTTAGGCTTGGCTTGTTTGTGCTGCGGATAGACTGGCGTTTCTGTTGCAAACCAAATGCAAACAGGTGTAAGACCCCCCATATTAACCGCAAGCGAGCGCTGACGCGACGCGACGTACTAAACGCGTCTCGCACGCGTTGACGCGTTGTGGTTTGTCGCGTCGTTAGCGCTGAAGATGAGCTTTAATGTGTAATGACACGATTCGGATGTTAAAACAATATGCGAATCGGCGTCATTTATGTATAACGTACAGTTTGGTTAGCTGTAGTTGTGATGTCTAACCACTGCTTAACTACCCGCTGGTTGGTTTTGGAGGTTTAGGATAATCGATTAATTAAACCGTCAAGTTCGTGGCCACTTGAAGAACAAATATGACTTCGATTATGAATTTATGTCATGGGAAATATGTATTGATAACTCTTCTATGTGACGTTATGCACCCGTATTGTCATTGTGTTATTATTATTATTATTATTGTTATTAAAGGACATCGGTGGGTCGTTTAAGATGTTATTGATCACTAACAGATGATCGGTAGCATCAGTCACCGATTAAATCTGTTACTGCTCATGCAATCGCGAATACGGTGCGAGCGACCTTCATTTCCGTGTTGCATTTTCTTACCGATAAAGGTTTATAACTGTAATTGTTTTTGTAAGATTGTTGTCATTTTTGCCGCATATTTAACGTGCTGAACCTTTGAACGTTGTTGTATTACAACAGTTGTCTCATTTTTAGTATTTACACAGCAGGTTTTGCTTTGGTGTTGTTAATAATGTTGCATTGTTGTGTCTGACGTTTCGGAAAGAAATGTTTTTGACTGTTTTGGTGTTTGGATCAAAGTGTATCTCTACAAAAATCCCTATAAAATTTGGTTAAGTTAGTTTTTATGAATTAGTTTTTATCTTCGTCCTAATGTAAACGTGACAAAGTAACCCACTAATTTCTTTTGCTTATTGGCTTGTTTGACTTTTTAGCATGTTCGTCACGTCCGACTCTCCATGGAGACGTTTTCAAACCTTTCAGCTGTGTAAGGGGGGTTTTATCCCCTTCTTGTGGAGGGACACGCACATCTCCATGAGCACACCAGATATTTCCACCTCTCAATATTTGCCTTTTAATGCACCTCGGCGAACAGAAACATGTTGTCAAAATGTTGCAACGCTGCCAGTTTAGACCAAACGGTAGATTGACTTTAAAGCAAGGAACTAGTTAACCTTTACGATCTTAACTTAGTACATTCATAGTTCACGGTGGTCAGTTTCACTGTGTATGAAGATTTGCTCGTTTAATACAGATAATCTGGCAACCCCAAACCCCAAGTTCTGGTCTCAACAGTCATGTCTGATCTTGACCAACGTTGTTTTTATACAACAGACTTTGATTAATTTAATCCATAGATAATCCATAATCATATATACTAATGCATATTAAATATTTTCTTTTCATAGTTTAAAATGTTGATTATTTTTGAGTTACAGAAAAGTCCCACTTTTTTAAGAGTTAAAGGCTCTCAGTACAAAGTTGAGTTACTTTTGCAAACAATAGCCAGCATGTTTTTTTTAAACCATTATTGGGACATCAATAGAAGATATTACATTTATTGGAGAACAGATTAAATATAAAGTGTGAGGAAAAAAATTGGTCAGACTGTTGTTACCTGCTAGTCTGGTCAGACTTAAAACTGAATTTTAGCTATATAGTGTAGCTTACGTGGGTTTAATCTGTCAAAGTCTTTAAGAAAAAAAAACATTACTTTATAAGTATTGAGCTGGTTGGTTGTTTAGTCCCTAAATACCTCATATGAGGCTTGAAGTACGTTGTTCTGGAATAAGGCCATATCTCTGTCTTGGCATGTAGTTGAGTCTATTTTCTGCAACCCCCTCATTTCTTCCCAAGGGAAAATCCAGTAAGTAAAGAGGGATAAAATTAGAGGACAGGTATAAGTTTCTTGCCCTTTTTTTCTTGTGTAAGTTCTATAATAGCACGTCTACATATTGGGTTTCACACTCTAAAAATCTTCCCCGGTTCCTTAAAATGGTTTTTTACCACTGTTTCTAGCTGAGTTTAGACGCATTGAAAGGCTGTGGTGGGAGACTAAATTAGTCCTGTTTTGTCCCTCAGATGTCCCTAATTTAATTGCGATCGCAGGTTTTTGCGGTGCCCCTTGGGCTGATCTTGCAGAAGATGTTTTGGCCTGTTATACTGTTGCACTTGTCAAGAGTTATTGATTCGTTTGCCCCTGAGAAGTACTATCTTGCTTCTCTAATTGCATGTTCGTTTATGCCGTAATTTGTTTGAGCTAACCAGTCCATGGAGATATTTATTTCTGGTGTACCTTGTAAAATGCCCTTTTTACGATGCAGCCCTTCTGCAGGAGCGCTAAGAAAACGTTAGCGGGAGGTGACAATATTGATTTATTCCTGCACGTGTGACTTCAGTGTTGTTTGGATTTAAAAATAGATAAAGTATGAGGCACTTTTCTCCCAGCGGGTGCCTGAAAGTTTATTGTAAATGATTGCACGGTAGAGTCACAAATATGTGTGTGGTTGAGTGTGTGAAGCAGTTATATGGGCTGCACTATGACTGTGAGGTGCATCTGCGTGAAAAAGGTGAATCGTTGTGTGCACCCTGTTTGAAGGCATGCATTGGACCTTGTCCTGTGCTTTCATAACAGCGCATGTAATCTTGCAGGGTGATTGGATTTGAGGTGATGCCGCAGCTCGAGTTGCAGTGCTGTATGGTGGCAGGCTGCTTCTACCACAAGCGCGTCTTTCGTTGCATGCTCGCATACGCAGCTCTTGTGTGTTTTCCAGTGAGCAGCTTCAGTCTTTAGAAGCGCTGTCTGCTGCAGTGTGCAATACTTCACACTTCAACTGCAGCCTAACCTAGATTTCTGTAGCACTGCTTGTAAATAACCCTGAGGCTCTGTTCTGAGGGAGGAGGCTTTAAAGGCAGTGGGAAACGGCACTAATGCAAGGCTGCGTACGATCTGTGCTGTGATAAGACTTGCATCATCAGCAGAGGTGTGGAGCGCTAAAAAGAAGAAAGCAGAGAAATCTGTATTTCTGACTGGCACAGAGCAAATAGGTTTTCATCTTCTACTGTGCACATCCGCTATGGGCAATAACATGCAATACCAGTGAGAAGTACGTTTACCTAATAGTTGATGTTTTGCCATGTTACTTTGGCCATGTGGCATAAGCTTGGGTTGCAATTTCCTAGTGTTTTATAGCTGTAATGCCAGAACTGACAACACTAGTCATTATGAAATCATTTTTAACTTTATTTTCTTAATGCAAGTTCCCAGTCTTTGTCCCATGTTCCTGATTTATTGGCATGTTATTCCCAAGAAATTAAGAGAAGTGTTTGATTTGGAATGGAGTGTTAATGAATGAAAGTGTTAATTTTTACAAATAATAACGTTTTCTTTATGAAACACTTTTTTTATTTTTCAGCCCCTCCCCTCCAACAATAGACTGTACAGTTTACCTTGTATAGGTCCCTTATAGGTAATTTTTCAATAAAGTTGTGATGGATAGAGTCCTTTGTTCTCAATCAATATTGTTTCACTTGTAGAAATGAAGTTATGGAGGCACAGTGGGTTGCGTGCCATTCATGTTAGCTTGCATCACGTTGTCTTAAATCGGTAGAACTGAAAATGAAAGGTGTCATTTTTTCAATGTTAATATGGATAGACAACTGCAAGTAATCTTTTTTCATGTTGATTTTTCAGAAAGTGTAACATTGAGGTAAACATTGTACCTTTGCTGTACCATGAAACATTGCTTTGTTTGTTTTGTCAGTCCAGGATAATGTCAAATATTTCTAATTCTGTTTGGTGCTGCTGGTGGCACATAAGTTACACATTTCCACTTTAAACATAAACGTCTTTGATTCAATCAAAGTAAATCAATAACTATAACTTCAAAAGTAAACTAAGGCTGTTTGTTATAATTCTTGAAATGGGCCAAATCTCAGATGGGTTTTGCCTGCACAAATTGCTCATATTTTAAAAACAAGTTATGTTGCAGACTTCTTATTGGCAGAGATTCACTGTAGAATTCGTAACTGGCAAAACCATTATTCGTAACAACAGCTTTACACTTAGTGTTGAAAGGGGGGCAGGAGAGACTGGAAAAGCAAAAAAAGAACAAAAAAAAGTGCAGTAGCAGTAATGCCACAGCATAGGTCAAGGAATTCTGCAGTGTCAGAAACCTTCTGACCAAAGCTGCGCTCTTGACATTTTTGAGGAGAAACAGCTTTGAGTACATCGCACGACCTTCTCCTCTGCGTACCTCAAACAACAAAAAGCAGATTAAAAACAGCAGCTTTCCTTTAGTGATCGACTTGGCAGGGTCTTGCTTGTTTTTCAGGCTGATTTCTTTGGGCTGAATGGAGATGTCTTGGCCTGTGGTCTTAGCAGAGGGGAAAACGAGAGGGAAGATCTGTCTAACAGAGAAGATGGCGTGATTCACTAGCTCAGCACGTTGTTGAACGCGAGTTTAATGTAGCATAGGATGTTAGCGCGATGGCCTGGAGACTAAGACATGTCAGCGGTGGATGGGCTAACCTAAGCAGATAAAAGCCACACACACTCTTAAATTGCCTGCTTAAAAATGCAATAATATTGATTTTTAAAGATGCTGTTTACATACTATCCAGCCTGATGCTTTGACTAGCTGATCAACAGGGTGTTGTGTCTGCCGTATTTCAGAAGAAAATAAAACATTGTCCCCGTTGAATGTTTGCAAGCATCAATTTGTGTCCAACCTTTTTTCAGATGACGGGAGACCCCCTCCGTGCGGCTGCTCGAGTTGCTCTTTGACTCCCACACAAATTGCCTGCCGTTTACCAAAGTGCGATTGTGTCTTTTGTGATCTTTGCAAGAATGCTTCAGGAAGGTGACTGGGGAGTTGTCTTGATTGAGCGCAGATCCGTGGCTACCTCCAGACCTCCCTGCTGGAGAGGGAGACGGGAAAACACCCACCGTTTCTTAACAGATTAGCCCGATAAACCGTAAAGAGCGATGTTGGTTGTGGATGAGAAACCCAGTTGCACTCAGGCCACCTGCACAGTCACAAAAGAGGTAGTCACATGGATTCTTCTCAGGCTGCTAGGTTAGTTATGTTGAAAACGTCTACTTTTATGAGAGTGATTTACTGTGTACTGTGTTTAAACAATAATATTTTAAGCTGTTATGATTTGGCCTGGATTTTTTTCTTTTTCCATCTTGAGCTACTTATTGCATTTGAATCCAAATTTCAGTTTAAGCCATGCGCATTCATACCAAGCTGCGAGATTAGTGCGTTAATTATTGCCTTCGCGTTTTCAAAGTCGTAGGATTTAGTGAACAATATGTAGTTATTCTCCTATGGGGTAAAAACGTTTTTACGCTATTTTAAGGAACATCAACATGGCACTCTTTACCACCCCCATGCAGTCATTTCAGTCTTTTTTGCTCCATCTACACCAGAATAGTCCTTTTTTGTTTGTTCTTTCCATTCATCACTGTTAACATCCATATGTGCCAAATGCAAGTCACATTATCTTTCTCCTCACATATACCTACCTATAAGAGATTAGCCCTCCTTTAAAAAAGAAATAAGTCAATATAAATCTATACTTTTTGCGCTGGTGCAGGTACTTGTAAGAAATCTTTCACAAGCTTCTGTGTTCTGCTACGCCGTTTGCACCGTTAGTTAAAATCAGTGTGGTCAATGAACGGGGGTCTGATTAGAGTTTAAAATTCAGGGCATGCGTCTGGCCACGCTCCGTCCAACCCTTGTGAATGTTAAATCCGTCAATTTAATTTTCCTTGAATGGCTGTGCTGTGGAGGAGGGGGGCCCACAACTTGTCGGTTTATATAATATTGCTGTGAGAAATTATACTGAGTGCCTATAGTGGAATTCATAGTCATCTGTGCCCTCTACTAATTAAACAATCAAATCTTTTCACTCTCATGATGGTACCGTTAAAACCACAGTGCAAGGTGAACCCAAAAAAATCGAAATAATATATGCAATAATATAATTGTAATGTATAATTGTAATAATATAATATAATCTTTCTCTTGTTGAATGGATGGATTTTGTACAGAAGACCACCATGCATGTATTCTGGAGTAATTGTATTTTTCAGTTATTAGGCTAGTGCAACCATTGTCCTGTTTTGAGGTTGTGACGTGTGATATGTGCAAATGCTAATCTGTAGTTAGGCCTCATCTAACCCAGCAGACCTTAAATCATTAAACAGCCCAAACACCAAACATCACTCTGGCTAGAGTGTCTTGCACACTGCCTTTGGTGGTGAAATCTCTGCCTCTGATAATGTCTTCTCTAAGGAGAACAGAGGGTGAGGGAAATGGGGCAGACCAGGTGTGTTTGACACTGACAAACAGTGTAACCTTCCAGCTGGTTTGTAACTCAAGAGTGCTGACCAAGTAAATACAGCAGGACTGCCGTGGAACCAGGGAACCTTAGGAACGCATGTGTGCTATTTCTCACAAGTCAACTACACCCCGTGTCTTCTCACTTCCTGCTGTCTGTGAAGTCGCTGAAGGACATTGTCCACATTATCTGAGACCATCAGGACCTTCAGCTTTTTGACTTTGGTACGTGTGGTACTGCCTTTACACTATCACTCTACTACTACATAGCAGTGTAAGCAAAGACATAACAGAATACAGACAGGTGATGATTCCCAGTAGCTTCCATTTTGTTTACGTTGGGAGCCTGCCATCAGAAAGGGTGTACAGTATTTACATTGTTAAGGTTTTCCTTGTGCCACATAGGAAAATGCAATGTGCAAAGGTAGTTACCTTGGCAAGGCAAGACCGCTTCAGGAATGCATGTCTGTAAGAGCATTGGTTGAAAATATTGTCTGGTTTATGAATGAAGTACAGGAGATTGCTGTGAACAACAAAGAAACATTTGAAAGTGAAAATTGTTTTGACATGTTGTGGTGCTTCAGATCCCACAAATGAAGAACTGTTTTCATAGCATACAATTTTTTTGTTTATTTATTTAGTCAAGGATTTCTTCAAGAATCTAGGTTAAGGTTTTAAAGTTTGAAAACAGTCATTGTTGAGCTGTTATACAACAACTAACCCCTTAAAGCCAACTGTAGGTTGGTAAGTTATTGGAGTCTTTTGGCCTGTCCAAGTTTCAGTTTGGACAGGCAAGTTTCACCCTGCTAGATAACATTACATTGTCACGTTTAAATCAAATATAGACTTTTAAATATAATAAAGTATAGGATATAATTTACAGAAATGTTACCTTTTTGACTTACTATCTGCAAAACCAAACATTTGAATTGAGTCTCTGTGTAAAGTGGGGAGAACATGGCATAAATCTGTGCAGAAGAAAACAACAACACTGTAATGCATTTCAACACGGTAGATCTTTGTAAGCACTGTAAAAGGAAGAGAGGTCTTGTGGTACAATAGATTAGTTTTTTCTGCAGCTCACAATTTTTAGCCTCTTTAGGGTTGAAATGGGGTTCTCTTTTAGCATATTACAAAAAGTGAAGGATCACCTGGGGTTGTCATCCAAAAAGTCACGCTAAATGTGATTTATTTTTAGTTTTCCCTCATATTTGGCTTTTTGGTGTTTCTTTAATATCTCTGCGCTTTTGATTTATGTGGCTTATATTTCAGAAGGAAAAAACTAAGACTTCTCAGTTTTGTGTGCTCAAGTTTTTTAGGTACAGGAAGATGTCTCTGCGCGGTGATTTTGTCCTGTGTTGTGTCTGTGTCCTTAGGGCACAGTTTGAACCTTCCTGGCTTCATAACAAACAGTAGATTTTCCCTGAGAGCTTGTGTTATTGTCCAGCCCAAATTCGCATGTATCACAGCACCTACGCTAAATAGACAATTAGGTTGTTGATGTCCACTGTGAGCTGTTTATTGATACAGGTCGATGATCCAAGACACTGAACAGATGTGTTTTTGTAAAACAAACCAGTGGTTGTGTCTCTAAGGCCATCTGTTGCGCCGTGGTTTGGATTAAGAGAACTTCCTACCGTTCTCTAAATGTCAGATCTGTGTGTTGTTTGGAAAGACAGTGGCCTGCTTTTGAATTGGATTCATGCCATCAAAGTTGCGTCAAGTGAAAATCGGTTTTCTTCATGCCGTTGAGCTGTCGTTTGTTCTGAACAAACATTGATCTTCTTTGAAAAGATCTTTTACTCCATGCGCACATAAGGAGTGTGATTAAGCACACTATTGTGCAGTGGGTTTTATCGAGTCCTGTTCTCAACAGACAATTCTGGTTGTTGCTCGTGGCGGATCCTATCTGTTTGGATCCTATCTGCACCCCCCTCATCACATTTCTGACTGTCCAGATTGGTGTGTTGAACGTGACAGTCCCAGCATTGCACTGCTTCAGCTCAGCACCTACAGGCCTAGCAGCTCATTCACAGATCTGTGTGTTCACTCCCTCCCTTTGCTGCCAAGCACCGTTAAGTCCATTGCGTGTGAAAAGACGGGCCATCTGGACATCTTATGGTTTAAACCATGATATTCTGAGACCTGAATGGGATTCAATGGTACATTCAGAATGTGTGTGCATGTTGTCCTTAAACAAGGTTTTATTGCTGTTTCTCATTTCATCTTTTCCCTTGATCACTTTATTAGCATATATATTTAACAGCCATTTCTGATTCATTAAGGTCGGTGGTTTGGTTCGCCTACCTTTTGGTTCACCATTCTTAAAGTAGTTTTATCTTTACTGTTGTTGTGCTGATAAGAGTTCTCCGGTGTCTGGTGCTCTTTTGATATGACCTTGTAGAAACTAATTCTGTATGGGTGTTTGTTTGTTTATAGCCTTGTCAATGATAAAAACAGACTGGGTGACCAAAGACAATATCCTTCATTGGCTGTAATCCAGATATCTTCCCAGAATGCCATGTGTCTTTGCAAACAGGACTCTAAGGGGAACCTTTTTGTCAAACTTACCTTAAGGTCAACATAAAATCAAAATACCACTTTCAAGTCCAATTAATTGCTATAGAATAAAATCACCACCATACTTTCTGTCTCAGTGAATACCGTTTCACTAAGACATATGTCACAGTATGGAGATAAAACGCAATATAATGCATATATAGTTTGTGTAAGTTAGGCGATGGAGAAAATGCCTAAACCATCTAAACCAAGACGAACCCTGACTACAATCATGTCATAAAGCAATTCTGATGTATCTGTGGAGTGATTTTGGGTCAGGATGGTGTCTTAGTACGTGTTAAGGGCCTGTGGCTACTCAGCTGTCTTGCATCCTCTACCAACTGGATCCATCTTTTCAGAGATTTTTTTTTGTGGTGGTCTTTACAAAGAATTTGCCCCTAAAAAGCAGCTGCCAAATCAGGAACCTCTAGATCACAGGGTGCCCTGACGTGTCTGATTCACACCGGGACAGCAGTTGTACATTATCAAAGTTGTGTAAAACTTGTCAGATCTAATGACGAAGGTCATCATGTTCTTACAGGAACTCCTCTTGCCCTGCATTATTTTTATTGAAAGAAGTTCAGTTTATCTACCAAGCTAAAAGATTACAAGCTGCATTATTTCCTTAATTGAAAGTGGAATTGGGTGACTAGCTAATAAACATTTGTGAGTAGCTCTGTAGCCTGGATGTAGTCCATTGCTGTTAATCTGAGGAAATTGCATCCTGAGGTACATGGGAGCTAACAAGTGAGCTAAGTGTTTTGTTTTCTGATACAATATAATTGTAACAGCGCCCTAAACTGACCAAATGGAAATGATCCTGCTAGATACAAATTTATTGAATTTAACAAGCTTTACCTTTTGTTCTTAGTTTTGTAATTGTCTTGTTTTCATAAAATTACAGGCAGCCGAAAGAGGACTGTTAAGTGAATCGCAGTCAAACTATTCACAAGCCATACTGCCATCAAAGAAAAATAGCTGACGACTGACTTTGCCGAGTTTTAATCAAAGAGAACATGCGTTGCTTTTCGTTTGGGAAAGCGTCGCAATTCCCTAAATTGTTTCTCTCGATTCATTTTAGCTCGTCATCAAATTAAAAATGCATTAGAGAGGTGTAAAGCACTGCTGCCAGGCCTGTTTTCATATCTTCAGGCACGGAGACATCAAACACGGATTCCCATGCAAGACATCAACAGCAAACAAAGTTACATCGTTCCTGCATCTAATCGCATTGTTTTTTCGCTGCTCCTGATGCAGGCTTTATTAATGTGATGAGGCAAAGCGTGGCTGGATATAATTGCATCGTAATCCATTTAAAACGTCTGGTTTTTAAAAACATATTTTGCATTGGCTTACAGGTGGGTGTGGAAACTTGAGATGCATTCTTCATAATAAGCTGAAGGCTCTAAAGACTCCCATTGTTGTAGGCATGCATGTGGGGTCAATATGTCTTCCACTCCCCTTACTCAAGTGTTAGGATAATATTGGGTCTTCTGGTTCATGTTTGCACTGCAGGCATGTGTGGACCTGTGTGTTTGCAAGGGGGCTTTCCTTTAAAAGGACCCTGGGTGTGATGTTACACCCCTAGCAGTTGTGGGCCTGCTGATCATTTTTGTGTTTTGTTCCACTCTTGTTTTAATATGGATTTACCCCATACCGTTCTTTCCTGTTGTTGTGTACCACAAAGACTCACCCAGATTCACTCATTCATGTCGTGAATTAAATTAAGCTCTGGACATAACATGGCTACCCGTGTGTAACTCTGGCTTTATGTTTTTGGGGTGTACAATTTATGTTTTAGGGTGTCCACAATCTGAAGTTTACGCAGCTTCAGGAAGTGTAGTGAACTGACCTCTATAGCCATTTGTTGAGATGCAGTTTCTATTGTACTTGCAGGAGTTGCCTTTCCATTTGATTTCAAACTGATCTGACTTATTCCACATGCTGAAAATGGATCTTGCTCATTACTATCTATTAAACATGCCATCAGAGCT
Organism: Ambastaia sidthimunki; assembly: GCA_036877625.1. Lineage (NCBI taxonomy): Eukaryota > Metazoa > Chordata > Actinopteri > Cypriniformes > Botiidae > Ambastaia > Ambastaia sidthimunki. The sequence continues at coordinate 116 of JAZGTK010003345.1, read as the reverse complement.
GTTTTTTTCCACAGTATGCATCCTTAGCGGATGTTGTCTAAAGCAGCTTGCTTCATGATAGCATGTATGCTTCAGACATGTCATGTCTAAGGTGATTGTGTGGGAAACTTTTGATT